>JASPKZ010009712.1:110000-115770 GCA_030220185.1 Diploptera punctata | reverse complement strand
TATTGCGTTTTATGTTCTTAAAATTTTAACTTTCGGTAAAACGATCTTAAAGTTTACACATGTTTCTACTTACAGCCTGTACTAGAAAGCTCCTGCAGCATATGTTGTGCCCTCCTTTTCATTTCTCCTGCCATGTTCCTCAAGTCTCAGTCGTCTTCTAGTTCTCCTGGACTCCTTCGAGGATTCTCGTAGGCGTTTATCAGCAGATTTTATGCGCGGACATCACGATACCTAAAATCAGCCTTGGCATATTTTCCTACATTCACTCCAAACTCTTCTAACACTTTTAATCTGCTTGTATCCCCATCATTGAATGTTGCTGCAGCATCAGCTGTTTTCCCAGCATTACTTGTTTTAGAGCAAATTGTCCACACTTTATTATTATAGGACTCGTTTGAATTTTGAGTGCGGCCCTTCAAGCACCTTCTTAGTAGTTCTGTTTTTGAAAGGTCTTTGAAGGTAGGTCTTATGGCATTCATAACAGCCATTGGTATTGGATGTGGATTTTTATATGCTGCTTCTTTACCCTCTGCCTGGGCTCGTCGATATCCACACCCAGTGGACACATATAGTGCTGGGGATTGGAGTCTGTTGAAGCTTCATGGTACCAGATAGCCCATATTGTCAAGGTTATCTTTATTTTCCCTAATGGCATTGGCATAATATATCTTTGTATTTTATCTATAATGGCATCAGTTAGTCGACCAGCAGCACCAATGCCTTTACCATCTTCTAATTTAGTTCCAGTTAATTTCTTCTTCAGCTGCCTAAGTCTATACCCCATTCTTTTCTGTACATGACCCACAAATTCAATTTTTTTTATTGTGATGTCAGGCCCAATTGGCATAGAGTCATACACAGTTTTGAAACTGGACGTATCACCGTCTCCTATGTACTCTATATATTTTACATTGTGCCGCTCTTAGGAACGATTGCAACTGTCAACCAGCGCCGCACATTAGCATTTAACATTATATATCTCGACAAAAACACAAGACATCATCACAAAATTTCAGAAATATGACTTTAAGGTATTATCTTTCAAATGAGACCAAAAAAAAAAATTGAAAGTTTTGACCTGTTATGGTGTATGAGCCCCCTTAAGTATTAAATACAATTATGTACACTCATTTACAGTGTGTTTAATTTCTATAGTTACATATCAATAATTTTGTAATGTAATATCCATCCATCCATAGTAATTCTGCCCGAAGGCAGTCTTTCACTGCAATCATAGCATTTTCATGCTATGCTTGCAGCTTTACTAGGGAATTGTAGGTGTGGTAGTTTCCCGTTGCTTTCCACACCGGTGAAGGATGGTGACGATGATGATAATGATAGGGATGATGATGACCATATGATTTCGGTCTTAAAGTTTGGGCCTTAAAGTTTTCCTGACATTTGTCTTACAGTGAGGAAAAACCCCGATAAAATCTCACCCAGAAAAACTGCCCCGACCGGGAATCGAACCCGGCTCCGCTGCTTGACAAGGCAGCACGCTACCTCGAGACCACAGCGGTGGACTAATGTAATATAAACAACTGAATTAATTAATTAACAATAAAAAGCTAACTCAAAGTATCTTAAAAATGTAATAGAGAAATTCGTACATTTTTATAGCAGAATGTCTTATATAAAGTATTTGTCAAAGGCAGTTGAAATCTATTTTGGTAATCTAATTTAGCAATAAATTCATGTCTTTGGAACTCAAACTAAGGACATTCAAATAACATGTGTGATCCAGTTTGGCTGGAGTTCTTGCAAATACAGGTGTATGCGCCTATTTTGTTTTGTTCGAAATAATGTTCAAATCTACCGTGATAAGCCATAAATTGTGTTAACATAAAATTTGGAAAAAAATTATTATCCAGAATTTTACATACCTTGGTTCTATAACCAATAATTCAAGCATAACGATTTACAAGAGATAGAAAATAGAATAACGAAAGCTAAGAATCTTATTTAGCTTATTTTTTTACTTTTGTCAAAGTTAAAATATAAAAATGTACACCCATTTACAAAGGTAAGACTATATAAAATTGTAATACGAGCATAAATTCGACAAGAAAAAAATCTATTAATGGTTCTAGCTGTATATCGAAAAAAAGTTTTTGAATTAATTTCTGTTGTATGGCATAATGTAAAAGTTTCCTGTGTTATCTTAAGCATGAAGTTTGTAGACTTAAGTTCATATAAATTTGCATAGTTCGAGATCCATCGTTGTAATAAATTATGCATATACTGTATATCCCTGTGGAAGAGCAATGCACAATATAACTAATTGAATCAATGGAACAGGACACCAGGCGGATTGGGTTAGTCCCTGTTCCCTCTAATCGCATTAAGGAATAAATCGAAAACTGAAGCAATGGGAATTAGGGCACAGTGTTTTCGTCTTGTATCGTGATTTTTGCATGTTGATCCATTAAAATAAATGTTCATTGCAACATAATTTAATTGAAGTTCAATCATACCGTAAAGAATTAAATAATAATGATAATGTAATAATAATAATGATAATGATAATGATGATGATGATGATGATATTGTTATAATAATAACACTGGTCAACAGTGGTTTTGTTTGCCTTGATATAAGATTAATTTCAGATATATTTGTGCTAACAATTCATGAAACTATCGATGATTTCGGAAGGTTTGCTCTGTTTTTTTCAAATCTTTATTTTCATTTACACTACAAAAATCGGAAAATATGAAAAAAAAAACAGATATATTTATAATGTCAATTGTTTTTTTTAAGTTAGTATACAGACGGAAAAATGTCGAAAACCCATGTTATACTTCAGTGAAACACCTTTTATATTTTCTTCTCTAATTTTTTAGAGCACATTCAGCACTCTGATTAATATATTCGTAAACTGTGCACTTGAAAACTTAGAAATTCGCTGAGATATCAAGGGCAACAAAAACATTTCTTTTGTAGAACTGTGTAAGAATAATAATAATAATAATAATAATAATAATAATAATAATAATAATAATAATATAATAATAATAATAATAATAATAATAACAATAACAATTCCATTCTATATCACAGTTTAACTTCTCACGTTATAGGTGCTTTTTACGTTCCACACATCACCCGGGCCAGTTCTCGCGGGAAGTGCACAGTTGAACTCAGCATGGTGGCCCAGTGCACTTCCCGTGATAGCCTTATTTATTTTGTCTAATAAAGTCCTACTACTACTACTACTACATTTGAGACCGGCATGGAAGTATCAATTACTAAGTGCCGGTTTCGCCAACACAGGTAACTGCATTACCCCAGTTTAAGCTATGCTTTATACAGGGAGAAACTAGCGTAATACAGTTACCTCTGTTGGTGAAACCGACCCTAATGCAGTATCTATTACCGGTACGTTTACGTTAGCTCTTAATCACTAGGATGGAAGAAAATTCACTCTAAAACATTTTGTAACTACTGTACCAGATCTATTTTGGCGGCGACAAATTATTTTATTCTGAAGAGGTGATGTTTGGACATAAAAGTGTTTCAACTGTTTCATACATACATGTAATTATTGTTTTTTTAATCCAGCAACAAGATTCATATTTTATTTTCTGAGTAAATATAAACTTACATGAATATTACATAATCAACATGTATTAGTTGTTTTTTGATAATGGAAATTAAAAGGCAATTAAAAAAATATCCGGTGAAAATCCATTCATCCTAGTAATATAAAGTAACGATAACATCTTAGTGCTTAAGAGTTAAAATCGTTTTGACCATTAAGTCTTATCGCGAGTTAATTACTGCACAGAGTATTTCACGACTAAATATTGGATTCTATTGTTTTACAGACTTATGCATTCGTTTTATTTGTGGCATTCGCAGATTTGATCACGTTATACCATCCCTGGAACAACTGCATGGCTTCTCTGTAAGATCATAGAACCGTCAATTCCCTACGTTTCTTTTCTGTATAAAATATTACACACATAATTACCTAATTATATAACACAAAACTCCGTTAGACTCTATGATACACATAAATTAGACACACGATCCCATCAGCACATTTGCCCTTTATATCTCTTTTCATTACACTACCTTTTACTCAAATTCTTTTAGTTCTCTTTCTAGAGCATGGAATTCTCTTCCACCCTATGTCAGAGACCGTCAAACTTTACGATCTTTTAGAAACAAATTGAAATAGTTTTTATCAACTAATTGACAGAAACATCTCACTAATAGAATTTTTAATAATTGATAATTTGTTTTTCTTTTATTTAATAAATATAGTATTAACGTTTATCAATATTTGTACCTAATGTCTTATATAGGTGAATAAATGTATAAGCGATATATTAATTCAGTACAGTTTATTACTTTCTTTGCATATTTTTTTCACGTGTTGTAATTCGAGGTGTTATTCTTTTGTGTATATATTCTTTTATTAGTTTTTAATTTTAATAGCCTTTTAATTTATTGTATTATTAGACATTATTATTATTATTATTATTATTATTATTATTATTATTATTGTTGTTGTTGTTGTTGTTCAGATTGGCCACATAATCGTTTAGTATCCAATATTGTGATTTTTGTATTTGAATGTAACATGTGTTTGTCCGGTGAGTGGTGGAGGTTACATGGTCGTAGCCCCACTAGGCTAAGTAAATAATAAATAATAGCTTAATTTACATCATGTTCCAAATGCCTAAAGATATACAGAGTGATTCATAATTCCTGTTACAAACTCCTGGTGGTTTTAGAGCGGAATTAGTGATAAACATTTGATATGGAACTCATGTCCGGAAACGTACCATTTCGATGTAAATAAGTTTAAAGATCGAAACACATTGGGCTGATATCGTGCGTTTTGTATTTCAGAATAAGTATTACAGACTTCTAGGGATTGCACTACACCCGTCGAGTTGGAGGAAGACCTTCTTGACGAATTCTGTCGTCAGTATAAATTATCGAGCACTCACTAGGTCATGTGGGGCGTGTGTATCAAAACATGCGTCGCAGATACACGTTGTGCAACGAACAACAGGGTCGCCAAGTGGAACCACATTTATAGTGCAACCCCTAGAAGTCTGTAATACCTATTCCGAAACACGAGACATGTGATTCCAGCCCATTGTGTTTCGATCTTCAAACTTATTTTACATCGAAATTGTACGTTTCTGGACATGGGTTCCTTATCAAAACTTTATCTATTAAGTCCCTTCTATAACCTCTAGAAGTTAGTAATAGGAATTATGAATCACCCTGTATTTTAGATAGAGATAGAGTTTTGAGCAAAGCTAAATGGCATTAAGGACTTCTATTTTATATTCAGATATTTCGTGGAATATTCTTTTGTTGCAATATTTGGTGCTTTCAATGAATATGTTCTGGATAATGAGTACTGTACAATGTATATATTGATTGTGGCTGACGGGAAATAAGTTGAACTTGCTGTATTTCTTGACTTATGATACAGTCCCGTTTGCTCTTACATCTCTTGTTAGCCCAGGAATATTGGAATCTCTTCTATAAGTAATTATTGCCGATTGTAAAATAAATACATACGCCACAGTATCAATACAAGTTATATTGCTATTGATAGTTGAACATTGATTGATGAGAGAGAAAGCGAAAGCTATCGCATTTCCATTATCATCATAGAATCTTCAATCACCAATCTTACAATCTAGGACCACTAATAATTCACAAGATCTAACATACATACATAGTATTCTGCCCAAGAGCAGGTCTTTCACTGCAAACTCAGCATTCTCCACTCTTTCCTTAA
>JASPKZ010009712.1:0-105000 GCA_030220185.1 Diploptera punctata | reverse complement strand
CAACCTAAATAACTATACTGTAATATTATATTTACACCTACGTGGCGAAAGTAAAACCACCGCCCTCTATGTGTACTACGTACAATGTATAGATAGAAATTATCCAAAAGTAGTGTTAATATACATTATACGAAACAAATCACAGCATTTTAAATGAATGGAACTTTATTTGAAACAATATAAAACAATAAATACGTACTTGTGGCCATGTTATCACTAATTGTCCTCAAGGCCTCCTGTTGATTCAACTACATACATAAGGACTTTATTAAACTAAAAGTAAGATACATACGATGGTATTTACAACTATGGATCGCACGGGCAGTAAGTCGTACGTGCTGTTGACAGTCCGTTACTATAAGTTGATGTTAAAAAAAACACAATAATATTACAATTAGATATCAATACAATTGCATTATACATTAACTTAGTTATGTAGAATTTAAGAATTAATGGCATTGCAATTTGCTAACATACTTATTTATTCCTGAATAAGTGTTGTTCTTATTTTCCGCGTTTTGTCCAGAAATCTACCCAGGTTTATCCAATTTTCTGGGTTTACCAGTAACTCGTAGCATGCCAATCTTCCACGATTTGAATTTAGAAATCTTTCCGGTAATAACTGATGCCTCCAATATTCTAAATCGTTACATTTTCCTAGTATATATATCTCGTCTTCCAAGCTCCTGCACATTGGACATATTCGCATATCGTGATCGTCGCTAATTTTTAAAAATTTCCATGCCCCTAACCTCAACCAAGGAAGCCCTCATATTTCCTTAAATCCTAGATTGAGTATATAAGATTCTTTTCCTCAAACTTGTTTTAGGTCTCTTTGTAAAAATAGTGATCGTTTTCCCGCACAGTAGGCCAAAATATTTTGTCGGTTTGTCTCTAAGTACCTCCACGTAATTTTTCTCCACACATTCTTGCGATTTTCAGTCCCTTTTTTCCCATACAATAAATATTGCCCACATTGTTATCGTTAGTCATTTGTTTATATGAACGCAAATATTTCCAACAAAGATATTATTATTTTACTATTATTTATTATTTTGAAAACACCATCGCGCAAAAAAATATGTACAACGCACATTTATGAAGTGTTTTACAGAATCTCTGAAACTGTTTTTCCTCGATTCTGTAAAAACCAATTCCCAACCTCGCATCGTAATATACTATTAAATGACCAATTAATGCATTTTTAAACTAATAATGAAACATGATACATACAAACATTATATGCCGACATCTACCTTCAATTTTTTTTTCTAGAGAAATGTTGTGATTTACCAATGTCTGATAAAAAATATATATGCCACTTTTAAATACAAGGCACTAAAATCCAGCGCCAAATCTCTCATTTAAACTACAGGGAAGTAATACATCTCATCACTTAGTGGATTGGATAACTACCTGCCGTCCGCGCTACATCCGTCTCAATCCACTCCGCTCAAGTCAAGCAGGGAGTCAATCTGATACACTTAGCGGGTTACCATTGCTCGATTCTGGCTTCGATATCTGTGCCTTGCAGTTAAAAACGGCAGCTATTTTTTTGGACACGGCCTTGGTACATCGTAATGCTTTTCTCGGGAGAAATTTCAAGATAGCATTCGCATGCAATGGTTTACAGTTCCCTTGTAAGCACAGATATTACACACACACACACATATTTATATATAAATGGATGTTGGTATCCCTATCTGAGTTTAATATACTTCGACACCGTTTAACTGATCTTCATAAAAAATTGTTCATAAAGGTTTTCAGATACGGTGAATGATATAGCCGCTATCTATTATTCTCTAAAATTATTAGGTGTAGGATTTCACCTCAAACGAAAATTTAAAAATCGCTCTAGTGGTTGAAATTTTCAATTTTTAACAACGAAACTTATTATGTACTATTAAAATAAACTGAGATAGGTATTATCAAAAAATCAGCGAATTCCGACCATTTGAAGTGGGGGTTTACCTGAAATCCGAGATTAAAAATTTACTCTAGATGCCGCCATGTTTGGTATATTTCATTTTCAGACGTATGGGGTATTTAAAAAAGAATAACGATGTAAATTTATAATTATTTTTATTTTGACGTATTCGACTAAAAATAAAATCACATATTTCAATTATTTAGGCTTAGCAGCACACTATAAATATAACACTTTTACATTTCTACAGAATACAGCACGTGAGATGGACTGGGACATAATAGTGCTACTTGTCAGTAACAGAACGTTAAATCACTATATACCAGATGTAACATTAATCGATAAATCACAAAACACGTTACTTGATTGTTATCGCTACCCACAACACACCCAGTACACAAAGACCACTTTATCCCTTTAATACACGAACATTTTATCTTCTTTCCCCTTCAGACCAATAACCTTCAATATAAATTATACAATATATATATATATATATATATATATATATGGTATGATAAGAAACATAAATGTCTGGACGGGATTCGAACCCGGAACTCTGAGTCTGTACCTCAGCGTGATATCCATTACACCACCAGGCGAATCCAATTCAAACACTTATTTTTCTTATATATGTATTATATTCTCCATTATTACTAGATGTCGCGAGAATTCGGTCTTCACTGCCATCTAGTAGCTGACTATAACAAGAAAGCAAATGAAAGAGAATATTTTTACTTTATAGTAGTGACGCTTTATTGATGTTATAATTAAAATGTTTAACATTGAGCAATGCAAGCTTAATATATATATATATATATATATATATACCAAGTTCAACCCCAACTGGAGTCTTATTAATATTTTCATACATTATTCATGTAATAGTTAAGAATTATATTTTTCATATTAATTATAAAGCTTTTTCGTCTTAATGTTGTGTTGTTTCGGAGGAGGTCCTTACAGAGCTGATCACTTATTCGGGGAGACTTTATGTGATCGAAACGTATGTGCGTGATCCACAATTTAAAACTACTTTCCAACAGGTCATGCCAGTATGAGGCCCGGATGGCGTGTGACATGTGAAAAATACCTATATGGTAAGTGGTAATACTAAGTTAATGGATTGAAAAAATAATCCAAAGTTTAGGACTTGGGTAACATTATCATAATTCTACTAGAGAAAATATTTGAAACAATTCTGCCAACTATTCCATACGAGGGTTGGATCTTCAATAGTTGCAACACTGCTGTAGAGACGCCATGCGAAGGAACCTAATGATGTTGCTGATAGCACATGTTAGTTACATACCTATCTTACCTCAGAACATAAACTCTCCCTTCCCACATCACGCGCATGAGAAATGTCGAGAGGAACAGAGACTCGTGTTAATTAGTGGTCTAATGTAGTATTGCCACGATGTTTTCGGAACAGGAACATCTGAGTTGGATAAATATTGAATGTATAGAAATGATGGTGTTCAGAAACGGAGGAAAGATCCCTGCCACAACAGAAATAAAACTGGACAAAGATAACATCAAAATAGTAAAGGAGTTTAAATATCTAGGCATTATTTACAACCCAGTGTAAGAAGCTTCGCAAAACACTTAACAGAAAGATCAACGCAAGCAATAATGACAATAAATGATATACGCAATATACAAGCTCTAAGCCTGGATTCAGCGATGAAACTATTCAATGCAAAGATCCTCCCAATAATAACTTACGGGATAGAAATCATATGGCCACACCTTACAGAAGCTAATCTGAACACACTGGAAAAAAGTGAAAGCTACATACGTAAAAAGAGCAATAGGAGTATAAAAAACGACAAGAAGCCGTCTATTGTACCTACTGGCAAAGGAGACTTTCCTTTCGTGGACTTGAATACAGCATACCTACTCACAACAACAGAACCCTATGAACATGCGCTACAAAGACTACGCAGGAAAAGAGAGGAAGTATGGCCAGAATTCTTCAGCATCGGAGCGATGATAGACAGGAACTGGACAGAAACAAGTTTCCAGATACGACACGTCATCACAAGATTAATCGTGCATGGATTCCACTACCTAAAGTGTAGAGATAAAACATTCCTTGACCCGAAGATGTCATGCATATGCGAAATGTGTGAACAGAAATGCGAAAGATATCACATCGAAACATGTACACAAAGAACAAAAACAATTTTGTGATTACGCAAAACCAAGTTACTGTTAGTGATTTTTAGCTGTGTTATCACTTTTGCATATTTGTGCGCAATCCATTTATATATAAAGATTGAATGTACCAGTGGTCGTACAGCACTGCAGTGTCATCAAGGTCTTCAAGAGGCTTGCAGGGAATCTGCATTATCTTACAGAACAGTGGCACAGTGGATAAAAATCTTCAACTTGCCATGTTGTGTAAGGCAATCCAGATTCTCCGCGATCCTCTGGAAGACCTTGATTACACTACCGCGATATACAACCTCTCGCACATTCAATCTGTATCTAACTCCATTGTTCCTGTTTCGAATACATTGTGACAACAATACATTAGAACCCTAGTTCTTCTCAGCAATTCACAAGCGCGTGATGTGGGAAAAGGAGAGTCCTTATGTTCTGAGGTAAGGTAGGTATGTAACTGATGTTATTAGCGAGACTATTAGTTTCCGTTTCATTGCGTTTCTACAGCCCTCGTAGGTAGGCCTGTTTAATGCCTCTGATATTGTAGAAACGTCTCCAAGACTGCAAAATGGTAATGATTCGTTTATTCGAAAATTAAATCTCCTATTATTCCTATCGAATTAAGACATTGCCTTCCAAATTTCTGAAACGCTTTACCCATAAACAACTGACATGCTATTATCTCAACACTCAATTTATTCTTCAAGCACCAGCCTTGGCTTCAGAAAGAGCTTTAACACATGTACTACTTTTCTAAAAGCTAAGGAAGGTATATGCGAAGTTGTGAATTAAGAACGAACTCACATTTGTCTCACTCTTCCGGATTTTAATAAGGCTTTCGACATTGTAGATATAGACTTATATTTGGCCAAGCTAAAAATATTAGGTCTTACACCTGTTCTAGACGTATCTTAGTTGATTCCATTCATATATCACAGATCGTCAGCAGTTTGTGTTCAGAGCTATTCTTTGTGATACATGAGACTCGATGAGTTCCAAAAGGTCACTACTTAGACCCTTGTTTTCTTCAAACAGCATTAGTTACGTATATATACAATGTTTATAAGGCAAAAGCACCATCTCTTTGCTCCTGATCTACCTGTCTATATTGACTAAATAAGGTATATACGCATTTTATAAAATATATTACAGGATTTAGTAAGGCCGTTTCTAACTGTGGAATTTTATGTGAATTTGAGTCATTTGAGGACGACATAAACTGCAAAATTCGTGTACTCAAGTAATGGTTGCGGCTAATCGAAGGTGAACAAACAGTGCTCAGGGCAATTTGTTACGACCACCAAATTAGGAACGTAAATGTGAAATTCTGGGCAGACGAGGTTACGAGAGAACTCCAAAACAATGGAATGGGTTGGGTACGGAGAAAGGGACTGAAAATCGCAAGAATGTGTGGAGAAAAATAAGGAGGAGGTACTTAGATACTAAACCAACAAAATATTTTCGCCGAATGTGCGGGAAAACGCTCACTGTTTTTACAGAGACCTAAAGCAAGTTTCGAGAAAATCATATATACTCATTCTAGAATTTAAAGAGAGATCAGAGCTTCCTTGGATTAGGCTAGGGGCATGGGAATTTTTAAAAATTAGCGACAATCACGATATGCGAATATGTCCAATGTGCGGGAGTTTTGAAGACGAGATACACATATTGGGAAAATGTAACGATTTAGAATATTGGAGGCGTAAGTTATTACCGGAAATATTTCTAAATTCAGATCGTTAAAGATTGACATGCTACGAGTTATGGTAAGTCCAGAAAATAGGATAAGCTTGGGTAAATTTCTGGACAAAACGCGGAAAATAAGAACACTCATTCATGAATAAATAAATATATTAGCAAATTGTAATATCATTAATTCTTAATAATTCTACATAACCAAATTAATGTATAATGCAATTGTATTGTTATCTAATTGTAATATTATTGTGTTTTCGTGTTTGTTTTAAGTTATATTATTAACAAACATTAACTTATTGTAACGGACTGTCAACAGCACGTACGGCTTACTGCCCGTGCGACCCATATTTGTAAATATCATTGTATGTATCTTACTTTTAGTCTAATAAAGTCCTACTACTGCCACTGCTTCCGCTCCTGCTACTGCTACTTAAACTATTATAGAATATATTTATTTACCTTGTTGGAGTTAAGGCCATGTGACCTTCTCTTCCACTCACCAGGACAAACATATGTTACATTTAAATGCAAAAAAAATACAATAATGGTACATACTAAACAATTAATTATCTGGTTAAACTGAACATAATGAAAATAATGTCTAATAATACAATTTAATTAAATACGATTAAAATAAATAATGGAAGAATGTATACTCAAAGGAATAACAGCTCGAATCTACTATATATAAAAAGATAAGAAAAAATGTATACAAAGGATGTAATAAACTGTAATTAATTAATCGCTGATATATAAGATATTATGTAAATATATTGAGAAATCTAAATACTATTTTTATAATACAAACGAAATAATTGCTGGAGTTAATGTAACCTTTTCGACCTCATCTTAAGATAGACGGCTTGGACTTACCCTTAACGCATAAATGACAAATATTATAATTTACAAAGAATACGTCAATCTACTGTTGACAGTAACAACATGCCAGTTATGGCGCTGAGTACTTTACTAGCTTTGTGGCTTGAATTAACACTTATTTTGTTTACAACCATAACTGAATAACTGTAAGGTGAGAGGTTAAAGTAATACGGATAAGAAATTATTGGAATATGAACAATTTTTATTAATATACTTTTTAAAAGCAGTTCACCTTGTTCCTTTGAACTTAGATTATGGGAATATTTGAATTCTATTATATATCCCTTTTAGCAGACTATTTAACTCATGCCCCAAATGGGAGTAAATGACCAATCACGTTTCAATGATTTTTTTTGTTTACAACCAATCACAGTCGTGTTTTGCCTAGAATTTACCAACTAAAGTTTATCATAATAAAGAAAGCACCTCCCTTTTAACATTCTGAATAGGTCATAGCATTATTTTGCAGTGACTGACTTCCCAAGAAATACGGCTACCAGATTGTATATATAGTGAATGAATGTCAACACGTAGAGCATACTGAAGTCAAAATAAAAACATTTGTAGCAATTTATTATACCACCAAAAAAAGAAACCACTGTTTGCACTTTCTTAATTATATTTTTTCCCAGGTAATAACATTCCAGAAAAATATAATTGTCATATTTACGTCATAGGGCATCAGAAATGAATTACTATACAGTTTGGTGTTTCATTTTTTTCCACTAGAGTGCATTCTTACGATATTGCGTTCCTTTGGCAATAAATAATATGATCTGGTTGCAGTGATGAACAAAAGAAGCAAATGAAGCGTCCCACTCGTTTCTCATTTGTTTTCAAACATCGCCGTTTATATTAAATATATAAATATTGGAAAATAGCTATATTTAAATGATGATTTATGAGTAAATAGCTTAATTGTATTCGTTGAATAGTCCTAACAAATGCCACACTTGATTTCCAAATTCTCTAGATAAACTGGAAATCACTCGTGGCATTATTACTTATGATACTATTAGTACATATGTGTACAGCATTTTTTCTTGACTTTTTTCTTTAGAAATCTCCACATAACATTGTATTATTTTCTTTTTGGAATCCGAAGACGTATAGTTCAAAATGGTTGATATATATTTTTTTTATTTTAAAAATTCCATGCAATCATTTCTTTTGAAATTTTATGATCGATTTTAGCTATGCTATTCTTGATTTTCTTTTTCATATCCCTTTTTTTATATTCGTACTTTGTGACACAGACAACATAAACATAGGACACACGTCAAAACTAGATGGATATTGAAAACCTTAGCACGTCGGTAATCGAACACGGGTCTCCAGAGTAAAATACGAATTCAACAGGCAATGAGCCCTCTTTTGTTAGTTTAATAGTCCATTTATGCATGAAAGTTAGAGTACAGAGGAGGGAGAGACAGTCACAGATGTTTTGTTATAGCTGGGCATATCTACAACAGCGTTACATTAAATTTGCCTCTCCCTTCTTTGATATTCTAACAAATAAAAATATCCCTCTCTGCATTAGAGTGGTTGTGAAAAAGAGTGAAATTGTATAGGAGGGGAGCGAGAACAGCCTCGAGATGAAAAGATCGATTAATCTTGCGGATTAATTGATTAAAAACGTGTTCACTAACGGCGATAATGAACGATAGGGAGGGGAATAATAAAAAAACATAAATTAAAGAGACTGCAGTGAGTGAGACGTACAAACGGAATTAAAGAAACCAGTAGAAATCAAAGGAAAAGAAAATAATGACAAGGCGGGATACACATTAGCTGGCACGAACAGGGGAGAAATTCGTAGCTGAGAACATTCCTTGTTATAATGTCTACTGGGGGCACTTGATCAAAAAAATGCGGTAGATATGAGACCTAATTTTATTATACAATTTTATTGCTTCCAGAATAGACTCATTCTTTGATTCACTATGTCTCATTGAAATTAAAACCATCCTATTAAAAATAATAATTTATTGCATATTAGTTTATGTTCATTAAATATAGTGGCCGTGAAACGTATCCTACACTTAAACATTTTTTAATGACTATTTAACTCGTGCCCCCCAAATGACAGTCAATGACCAATCACATTTCAATGATTTTGATTTACAAATTATTACAGTCTTTTTCGCCTCGATTTTATCACTTTCATTTTATCGCTTTCATTTCATCAAGTGGCTCCCCGATTGTACATATACTGCACAATTGTTACCAGATTCTGCTTGCGAGATATAATAGAAACGCATTCGTAGCAGTTGATTATTCCAGAAAAAAACACTGTTTGAACTTTCATAAACGTATTATTTTCCAGAAATTAACGTTGCAGAAAAATATTATTGACATATTTACATCATAGAACATCAGAAATTAATTAATAACCTGTAATGATGTGTTTCATTTTTTCTTCACTCGGGTGCTTTCTTACAATATTGCGATTCTATTTGGCCATAAATATGATCTGGTTGCAGTCATGAACAAATGAAACATAACGTTTCTCATTTGTTTTCAAACATCGCAGTTTACATTAAATATATAAATATTTTAAAATAACTATATTTAAATAATGATTTGTGAGTAAACAGCTTAATTTTATTCGTTAAATAGTCCTAAAAAATGCCATTCTTGATTTCAAAATTCTCTAGATAATTCACTCCTTACTTCGTGAATTTATCCATAATTTGGAAATCACTCGTGGTATTACTTATGATAGTTAAAAATACTGATATTTTTAGAAACATAATTAGTGTAAAATATTTTTTTCATTCCGTATATTTCATGGAACTCTTTATTAAGCCAATTATTTAATCTAATTATATGTTATTTTGTCCACCGCTGTGGTCTCAAGATAGCGTGCTGCTTTGTCACGCAGCGGTCCTGGGTTCGATTCCCGGACGGGACAGGCTCCTGGGTGACTTTTTTCGGGGTTTTTCCTCACCTGTAAGAGAAATGTCAGGAAGTTTAGGACCAAACGGTCCCCGAAAATCATCCGGTCATCATCATTATCATCATTTTAAGATTAGGATTGAAACATAAATAAGTTGCGACATTTTAAATAAATAGAGCAGAAATAAATGTTTCGTCGATATTAAAAGAAATACCGTTTTAAAAAGTTTAAAATCTTGTCACTAAATATTGATTAACGAAATGCTGCCATAAAACGAAATGCTTGGACTAAAGAGGGGAAAAGATAAAACAAGTTCAGACTTGTTCATTTAATCCCTAATTGTGAATAGATTTGAACCCTGTTTCGTGTCCCATATGTCTCGCTAGGCACTAATGAACTGTGGCGTATTATAAAATTTCCCTTCGTGACTAGTCGCTAGATCTTAGGACTATTGTTTTTAGAATAACGTATTTATTCCCTACGGCAGGAGGAGTCTTATTGGTTTCTTTATTAATTTTTATCTACTATTATAACAGTCAGCGACACTTTGGTTCGTAGTTACTAGACAACAAATACATATACTTTATATTCGAACAAAACACGCTATCAAAACATAAAATACAGGTCAACAAAACGTAAAATATACTTTAATGATGATTTCATATAACTACATAAATAAACTTTCCTTGAATTTTCTGGATGTATATTAATAGTTGCATCTTGGACTAATTTTAAAATGTTTCTTATGAACCGTGAAAATCACCTTCTCCGCTCATTTTTACTTTATATTCACACGTGAAACTAGCACCAAAAATTGTAGATTGTAACTACAATGTTTGTTCATTTGTCGTGTCCATTTTTTTTCTCAATCTCAGATTACTCTTACTCTAAACATATCGTTTCCGCAATTAATAAATTTCATTAAATATATTAAATTTAGAACATATATATAAATATTCTGCACGTTGATAAAATGTTGTAGACAACACGTTACAATATTATGTTTAGTAATTCGCTGCTCTTAGAACACTCCCTTTGGTCGCATCTCGTTACTAAACTCTGCTTTTGTAACTAGTCGTCTAAATAACACTGAGGAACAAAAATTAAACTTTTTTTGTCTCAGAAAGAAAAATATGTGATTTTGATAGTATTCTTTCTCCTGAATTCAAATATGACATAGGTTTTTCTCCATCATGCAAGGTTTGCGAGAGGCAGGAATTTATAATTACAAACACTTTAATATTTTCTACATTCGTAACTACACAATATTCGAACATTCGGACTCACCTAGAAAGTAAGAAATGACGATTTTCTTCTATATTTCGCCTGTGGAGCACCGCTCTTGAATGTCCAACAATAATCGGCCAGCATATTAGGATTCCATTTGCCTTGATATTTCTTTTCCATAGCTGAAATCTCCTGATGAAACTATTCCCCGTTTTATTTTACAATGGACAAATGGACGAAATGCCTTTTATTAAAAAATAATTATTTAAAGCCATTAATTGAAATTGAAATAAAAAAAACTGCGGGTGACGGAGAATTCCGAATACACATTTGAAAACACGATAAAAAAACTGCATTCAGTACAACTATTGGTACTCATGAGACAAAAATCATGTTGACTAGTGTTATTATTGTATTAGATTAATCATCATTATCAACAACAAGGATTAAGCCCAATTATCTTTTCCGATCTCATTATAGGTCGAATTGGTCCTTGCATCTATTCAATGGTCTTCCCAACAACCTTCTCCCTTTTGGTTTATACTTATACATTCTTCTTGGTATGCGCTGTTTATTCATTCGTAATACGTGCAGAAGGTAAGCATTTTGATAATATTTTATTCTTTCACAGAGATTAAATATATTGAGTTCTGTTCTTATATCTTCGTTTTATTAGATTAATACGATTCGTAATTATGTTTAAAGTCCTATAGGTACCTATTTAACATAAACCTGAGCTACTCTTGAAATGGGGAATAGGAAGGAAGCTTTAGCTTAAGAGTCGATATTATGAAGTCCATAGAAAGAGATAATACATAAGAATAAAATTAAATTGAGTGGAAATTTTGAATTGGAAAAGAATCGAATAATCTCTTGGATTAATTGATAACTGTGTTCGCTAGTATTCGTGATGCAGACTCTTAAATTTCGCGATGAATCAATTGGACATAACAAGCACTTTGTTCAGTGAGGAAAGGGGGTAGATTCTGTTGAAAGACAAAGCCGGTTCCGTTCTAATAGAACTATCATGTGCAAGCTTTTGTCATGAATTCTGCTTAGACATGTCGAATTCATCGCATCGATACCTTGAAAACAATAGATGCTTCTCCGCCATTGTTCCGTTACTCAAGAAAATATTAAGATCAGGTTCCTTCTTCAACTATCTCAATTACAAACTGCACTGCAGTTACAATACGTAAATAGACACACATCAGCAAATAAATTAATTAGTAAAAATATAAACTAAACACACTACACCTACTGGAATGAAAGAATATTAGAGCTTCGACTGAAAATAAATAGAAGTAATTTGACAGTTACTTGCGTGTATATGCCACCAGGAGGAAGGCCGTGAAGAATGAAGAGAAGACAATGAAGCAATTTTATAAAATATTACAAGAAAATTTATAGCAAAATTATCATAGAAATGATTACATTCTCATAATAGGCAGAATTTAAATGCCCCCCAGAACGTGCCCCGGCAATGCTCAAGTCAACAATAATCTTGGAACATTGCGTATGAACCAAACCAGCAATAGGGAATGGGACAAGATTAACAGATTTTACTATCTACAATGAACTGAAAATAACTAATACCTTTTACAATCATAGAAACATACATAAGTATACCTGGCATCGTCAGGACTCAAAATCAATCATTGATTATTTCATTGCAAATAATAAGATTTTTAAATTGTTTCTCGAGCCTACAGCCTCAGAGCCTACAGAGGATATGATATTGGTTCAGATCACTACCTAGTAGAAGCAAGAATAAGATTTCCACCAAGATGGTTAAAAAAGAAGAAACAACAACAGAACATAGAACAAAAGTACAAGGTAAAATTATTTTATGATGACAGCATTAAATGGTTATATTCGAGAAGAATTCAGCAATATATGGCTACAACTCCAGAAAGTAATGATGTCGAAGAAGAATGGAAAAACATTAAAATGATAATTCAAAATGCAGCTAATGAAACTTTAGGAAAAGTAAATATACAACAAAGAAGAAATAGAACTCTAAAAATCTGGGATGATCAAATAAAACAATTGATTGAAGAAAAGAAATGCAGCTTATAAAAAATATTTGAACACAAAGAAAGTAGAAAATGAAGTAGGATTCAAACGCTGTAGAGCTATTGTTAAGAGGGAAATAAGAAAGAGACATAGGAGAACATGGTTAAATTTTGTTACACATTTAGAATCAGATTTGCATAAGCTCCAACCTAATGCCTTCAAAATATTAAAACATTTGAATAAAGATATTAAAGAATCTACCAAAATTAATTGCGGAGATAACAAAAGAAGATTTTTTCAATTATTATAAAAGTCTTTGGACTGACAATAGCTATGAAGATACAATTTTCCGAAATAATGATGAGACAGATTCCATAATATCATTGGAAGAATTGAACAATAGTTTAAAGAAATTAAAAAATGGGAAGGCAACTGGCACAGATGGCTTGAATTCTGAATTGTACAAATATGCAGGCAAACAGTTCCATGAAAGAGTGTCGTCCTTCTTTAATAATGTATTCAAAAATGCAGATATACCACAAGAATGGAAGACAAGCATTGTTATACCCCTGTTCAAGAAAGGAGACAAGAGAAAAATGGACAACTATAGGAGAATCAGTTTGTTAAACACATGCTACAAAATTTATGCAGACATTTTAAATGGAAAATTGAAAAGTTTCAGTGAAAAATTCCTTATGGAATGTCAAAATGGATTTAGGAAAGGACGATCTTGTATTGATTCAGTATTTTCTGTTAAACTATTGCTTGAAAAAAGAAGAGAATTCAACTTAGAAACACATTTTGCTTTCATAGATTTTGAAAAAGCATTCGACACAGTCAAGAGATCAAAACTCTTAAATATATTGGAAGACAGAAATATACCAAATTTACTTCGGCAGAACATACAAAATATTTACAAAGACAACACCATAAAGATTAAATTAAATAACAGATTTTCTGAAGAAGGAATTATAAATCGTGGTGTGAGACAAGGCTGCCCCCTATCCCCAACACTCTTTGCAATTTATATCAATGAAGTAATATGTTGCTGGAACAAAATATATAAATTTGGAATAAGAATATCAGAAAATAGAAAATTAAACACCCTATTGTTTGCAGATGACCAAATAATAATAGCAAATTCCGAAGATAATCTACAGAAAGGTCTGTATGAACTTAACAAAATTACAGAAGAATATGGATTAAAGATATCTACAGAAAAAACAAAAATTATGGCATTTCAAGGTGTAGATCCTGTCAGAAGTAAAATTGTACTGGACAATAAAATTTTGGAGCAGGTGAATAATTTTACATATCTAGGATGCAATATCTCATATGAAGAAGAAAAGGATGTAAATGCAAAAATATCTAAATTTTTAAGAATTTTAGGGTTAATAAATTCTATCTTCAAGCCACAGTTAGTCCAAAAGCATTCAAGACTGAAAGTGTATAAAACACTGGCTCTTCCAACTCTTTTGTATGGTAGCGAAGTATGGACGTTGAAACAGAAGGATATACAGAGACTTAGATCTGCTGAAATGAGATATCTTCGGAGGACTGCAGGATACACACTACTAGATCACAAAAAAATGAAGACATCTTAGAAGAATTACACATGGAATCTTTAGAAAACAAAATTTCTGATTATAAGTCAAGATGGATACAACATGTTCATCGAATGGAAGATCACAGAATACCCAAACTAATGTTAAGATATCAACCTGCAGGAAGAAGAAGACCAGGACGTCCACTCAAAAGACTTCTGGATGGTGTTTCTCTTGAGGCCGAAACAGGTCAACAAATGGCCTAAATTCGTGAATGTACTATGATGATGATGATGATAAACTAAACAAATGTGATTTGTATCAACCAACTGGAATTGTATACTTTGAATATATTTGTCGCCGTGGTGTGTTGGTACAATTCCTTTTTTATATGGCGACAAGAGCTCAATTATCGACAGGGAACTACTATAGTGTTCTGCCCGAATACAGGTCTCCACTGCAATCATAGCAGTTTCATGCTATGCTTTGCAGCTTTAATAGGGTATTATAGGTACGATAGCTTCCCGTTGTTTTCCACGCCGGAGAAAGATGAATAATGACGATGATGGTGGTGGCCAGATGATGTTCAGGGACATTTGGTCCATAAAGCTACTTGATATTTCTCTTACAGGTGAGGAAAAACCTCACCCAACAAACTTGTTCCGAATGGGGATCGATCACGGGCTCGCTGCGTAATAAGGGAACACTCTATCTCGAGACCATAATGGGATTTTTAATTCTCCACCTTTAGTCTGGAGGTTATTGCCCTGTGTTTGTGTAAAAAGTAAAAGTAGGAAGGTAAAACAATAAATAATGAGAAACAAAAAAGAGAGAAATATAATAAAAACGAAAAATGTAATAGAGGTCTCGAGGTAGCGTTCTACCTTGTCACGCAGCGGACCCCATTTCGACTCTTAGTCTGGATAAGTTTCCTGGGTGAAGTCTTTTTCGGGATTTTTCCTCGCCTGTAAGACAAATGTCAGGAAACTTTAAGGCCCCAACGCTGACATCATGTGGCCATCAATCAGCATTCATATTCGCCTTAGATTAAGTTTACGATTAAGGACTCTCCTGGCGAACCACTATCATAAGTAATGCCACGAGTGATTTCCAAATTATCGATAAATTCACGACTCACGAAGTGAGGAGTAAATATATCTACAGAATTTGGAAATCAAGAGTGGCATTTGTTAAGACTATTTAACGAATAAAATTAAGCTGTTTAATCACAATTCATTATTTAACTATCGTTATTTTAAAATATTTATATATTTAATGTAAACGGCCATGTTTGAAAACAAATGAGAATCGATTGGTACGCATTATTTGCTTCTTTTGTTCATCACTACAACCAGATCATATAATTTATTGCCAAAGGATCGCAATGTTGTAAGAATGCACCCTAGTGGAGAAATTTATAACCAACGTAATATGTATTAATTAATTTCTGATGTTCTATGATGTAAATATGTCAATTATATTTTTCTGCAACATTTCCTGGAAAATAATTCGTTTAAGAAAGTGCAAACAGTGTTTTTTGTGGTATAATCAATTGTTAAAAATGTTTTTATATTACCTCTTTCTGTTGACATTCATGCACTATATATACAATATGGTAGCCGTATTTCTTAGGAGGTAGGTCACTGCAAAATAATGCTATGACCTATTCAGAATGTTAAAAAGGAGATGTTTTCTTTATTATGATAAACTTTAGTTGGTAAATTCTAGGCGAAACACGACTGTGATTGGTTATAAATAAAAAATCATTGAAATGTGATTTGCGTCATTGACATCCCATTCATAATCACCCATTATATGATCGGGGCAGCGTAACCCCGCGTTTCGTGCTAAAATTATGCCAGTGCCAGGAGAGAAGGGCAGAAATGTCGAAAATGACAAACTAGAGCATTGAATATATACAATAAATGAATTAGAAGGTAAAGTAATACAACATTTAACAATAAAACTGAAAAATCCTTATTCAGAAGAGACACGGTATTAAAGTGGTCTGTTTTAAATTTATGCACAGCTTCGGTGGAAGCTACGAAGGATCAAATGTACTTGTTTTGCATTCAGAGAGGAAACCACGTTGATACGAGTGTACGTTTTAAGTATTTGTGTAGTTAAATCCATTTATGAGAAATGATAATGTAGAGAAGAAAAAACGTGAAACGTCATGTCGGGATTAGAGCCTAAATAAGTAAACAAAGGAATGAATTATTATGTAAAACTTTCCTCATTAGAGGATTGCCTCAAGGACAAAGTGATACAGACAATTAATTTTTGTAATTGATGAAATACATTTTGTAAATATATTTAAAAAAATTCAACTTGTAGGCCTAATTGAAGTATACATACTATAAAGTAATTTTGTAAATATGGTTTCTTAAAATTGAAATTGATCCTCTAATGGCAGCGATGGCAATTCTAGAAAGATACACCCTGTCCAAATCTAAGGATTTCCAAAATTTGGTTAAGAATCCTGGTATAGTACCTCTTGCCCTGATCATCAATCCTGTGACAGTTATACTATCGAGTTGGTATTTATCTTTGTAATAGTTAATTGTTGACTCATATATGACTTTCTTTTCAGAGTCAACTTCCTCAGGTTGGCCACTATGAGCCTCAAAATGAATTATGGGATCTAATATCATACCAATTTTAGAGGATGGTCTAAATGAAATAATATCTATTCGTCTGTTACTCCCATTAGTGGCCACACCATGTACTTCCTCATAAACTGTGTATCCAAAATCTCGCAAGGCTTCTGCCATCATATTTCGAATAGTGTGGTGCCGAATGTTTCTCAGCGATTCTCCAAATGGACAGGCCCCATGGACGTGTGCAAGGGTTTCGTGCTCTCTGCGACAAACGTCTACAGAGGGTATCGTCCCTGGACCTGCCCGGCATAAAAGAATACGTGGATAGATGAACTAATATTAATAATGAATAACTAAATAAGTAAATAAGAATATAGTGTGTGCTATTTAAGGGACTCCGTCCGCCAAAACTTGGGAGTTTTCCTTTCAAGAAAAGGGATGGAGAGTTGTCACTAATCCCATAGTACTGTTATATGGAGATACACAATTATTTAACCTCTTTACAATATGAAATACCACAGTTGATCGTAGTTGTTAGAATACTTTGCTGGTATATTGTATAGTTTTCTCATTACAAAGTCAAAAGCGTTCAGTTCCATTGTTTTTTAAATAAAATGTAGGCCTATAGTTAAAGTGTGGCAGAATAGATCTGCTAATCTCAGTGCTGTTTTCGTTTTGTTTACTTTTTATTGTTTGTTTACTTGGAGATTAGTAAACTTTTAGGCCTACGTGCGAACAGAAAAGAACTAGCATTTATTATCCACGTGCAGTTCTGAATATGAGACGTTAAATATTTAATTTCCGTTGCCAATGTATGGGAAAGAACAACAAAAAACCACTGAACTATTTAGGAGTGTAGGAGAAAAGGTTTTACCTGAGGAACGGACAAATTAAGTCTTGGATCTCGAGAAAACAAATAGACAAACATTGATAATTTTAATCGCTTTGGTTAAAATCTTGAGCAACTTAAACTTAGCCCGTGGTCTTTGGAAATTATGCCTGACATAATGTTATATTATCATCATCATCATCATCATTATCATCATCAAAAACAACAAGGATTAATCCCAATGGCCTGTTCCGATCTCATTATAGGTCGAATTGGCCCTTCCATCTCTTGAATGGTCTTCCCCAACATTTTTCTTCCTTTTGGTTTATAATTATACATTCTTCTTGGTATGCGCTGTTCATTCATTCGTAATACGTGCTGAAGATAAACATTTTCATAATATTTTATTCTTTCGCAGAGATTAAATGTATTAAATTCTGTTCTTATATGTTCGTTTTTCTTTTTATCGGTTCTTTGGTATCCTGATATTGCTCTCAACATCTTCATTTCAGCTAATGTTATGTTATAAAACACAATATAAGCAGAAAAGTTTTAATGAAAGGTTCATAAATCATAGCAAAGAGAAATGAATTATTACATAGTCCATTCTTGGATTTTCATTAAGGTATTGTACTGTAATTAATACATTATTCAACTTATTGTACAGATATTATAGGTAGATAGCCTAGTAAAAAAAGTTCAATATTTTGTTAAATCAGTTTACTAACTTATTATTGCAACGAAAGATGGCGAAATTGTCTCTTTCATCTTGTAATGTCCTCTAGTTGACATACTTTTAAAGCGTCTTTAGCTCTCCTCCTCCCATTGCAATGTCACGTGATTATGGTTAAAAACTGTGGCGGACAGAGTCCATTAACTGACCAAACGTATAATGACATTGGAACTCAATATGGTTGAGGAAATGGCTGCAAAAGTTCAGCTTCATCAATATAAATGGAGACAGCATGTTTTTAGGAAGCCAGATCATCGTTTAAAAAAAATAAATAAAAATATTACCCTGCAGGAAACAGAGACTTAGGTCTACTTCAATCGTTTTGGACAGATCAGTTCCATCTATATTTCACAGACGAGAATAAACCCAAACCTGTGTTTTTAGCCGAAGAACAAGAAGAAATAAATATAAAGAGTATAGATATTTTTAAGTCTAATAAAATATGAGAACATGTTAAAATAATTCGATAATCATTTTTTAAAACACTGAGAGAGTAGCGTGATACTGTTTATTTTAATTGATTATCCTAGGGCAGCGGTTCGCAATCTTTTTTTTTCACTCGCGAACCCCTTCCACGACGATCTGAGTTGTGTGAACCACTGACTTTTAAATATAAATACAGTAGATATGCATAAAATTTAATTCCTAGCAAAAGGTTTAATGACCTTAAATTAACTTAACCCTTAACGGTTAAAACCTCTCTTTACGGCTTAAAACGTTACACAACGTGTAAGTCTAGTTGTAGCAAAATCAAATGCTTTCCTAACTTTGTTACATAACTGTAAATCAGGTATTCGCGACAAATATTAATTTATTGTGGAAATAATGTGATAAATTCTCGATGTTACACATATGTAACAAGGGATATTATAGGGTCAATTTAATTTTAAAAAATAATATAATAATAATAATAATAATAATAATAATAATAATATAATAATAATAAAAATAATAATAATAATAAATAATAATAATAATAATAAATAATAATAATAATAAAAATATAATAATAATAATAAATAATAATAATAATAATAATAATAATAATAATAATAATAATAATAATAGCAGCACCGTAGCCGAGTGGTTAAGGCAAGAAGTCTTGACGCAGAGTTACGGGACTTGCGCTGGTTCGAGTCTCTACGGGGGAAGGAATTTTCTCATGGAGTTTCGACCAGTATCGGACCGGTGCCCACCCAGCATCGTGAGGCATTTGGGTAGCTACAATAAGTAGCGACTCCAGGTTGATAAGACCAGCTATAACGGCTGGAGGACCCGACATGCTGATCACATGTCACCCTACATGGCTAGGTGATCGTCTACCTGTGTGATTATCACATGTGGATGTGAGGCCAGCAACCGGCTGGTAGGCCAATGGCCTTCTGGGCTTATGATGATGATGATTATTATTATTATTATTATTATTATTATTATTATTATTATTATTATTATTATTACAATACTGCAGAAATAATGGAAACAATAAGAGACCTAACCTTGAAACCTGCTATTACGGAAAAGTTAGGCGAACCCCTTGAAATATTTTGCGAACTCCCCGGAGGTTCGTGAACCACAGGTTGGAAAACGATTACCTAGGGGAATATCGTATAATTTTTCTACCTCATCATCATCATCAGGGGGCACGCCGTAGCGTAGTGGTTAAGGCACTGCGCTACAAGCCGGAAGGTCGAGGGTTCGAGTCCCGGTGAGGGCAGGATTTTTAAACTGACCCAAACCTTCTGGCGGCACTATGACCCTGGGGTCGACTCAGCCTCTAACTGAAATGAGTACCAGACGCTTGTTCTGGGGTAAAGGCGGCCGTCACGCAGGGCTGACAACCCGGCTGACATCAAGTGCCGATTGTCAAGAAAAAGTGGGAGCCTTAACCTCCTACTACCCCAAGGGCCTCTGAGGCCTGCAGTGGGATCACTTTACCTTTACCTCATCATCATCATCATCTTCAAGGTATGGACCTATTTGCCCGTTGCGCTCTCCGCTGAACAATATGCTACATGTCGTTTAGGACCTCCTACATTTCTTCAGCATTCAGGTCCATAATAAAGCATCTGTTTTGAAAAACGATTATTTGGCATTCTTTGTACATGTTCAAACCATTTACATTCATTTTTGTATATTCTCTAGTTTATATTATATACTTGTAATTCATTTCTGATACATTGACTTCTCTTTGAACTTTTGATCTCTTAAAGATACACCATTCTTCTGCCTACAATTATTACGAAACATTTTCAGAAGACATAAAACATTTATTATTCAATGAAAGGACTAAATTAATCTGTAAGTAAATTTAGGATATTTTTTTAATTTTTATATTTCTGATACACCCCTGAGAGAAGTGTAATCGATTATATTCAGGTCAGTTTTATAAAAGTGAGCGTTATAAACATTGCAGTGCAAATAGCAATAACTTTGTGCAGCCTGGTCCTGTGTAATGGACAGGATTACGTGCAGGATTTACATCCCATGCTTTGCAACGTACAGCGTCCAGTTTTTCACACCCGTAATACATTTCCAGCACAATCTTTACTGCTAAAGTTATGAGAAATAATGTCTAAAATTATATTTTAGTTGTAAAAGTTTCTATAGCAAAAGATCATAAAGCAGGTCATGTGGAATGTTTTGCATGTACCAGAAATATGAATTTCCGTTATTGCAGTTAGGGAAAAAATGCAGCTATTCACATTAAGTATTCCTAAGTAAACTGCTAATGAAATATTTCATTATTGTAGCAAAAAATTGAAGGAATTTACACATTATAAATAGTAGCTTCTGCAAAACTATGGTTACCACGCAGGTTCGTCTCTGGTATCGAAGTTCGCTGGTTCACACTTGGACGGGACCGTTGGCTTCCATAGGAAGGAAAAGTCAGGACACGTGAAATAATGTCAAATAATATCAGAGACCTGAGAAAAAATTTCTCAGCTCTTTCATTCCCAACTCTGAATTATAACGTTACTGACTTGTGTATTAAATATCTTCGTTAA
Organism: Diploptera punctata; assembly: GCA_030220185.1. Classification (NCBI taxonomy): domain Eukaryota; kingdom Metazoa; phylum Arthropoda; class Insecta; order Blattodea; family Blaberidae; genus Diploptera; species Diploptera punctata. The sequence continues at coordinate 83,471 of JASPKZ010009712.1, read as the reverse complement.
AGAAATGCTACTGTACATTAAATATAAATTACCGTAAGTGATGAATATGATAATGTCAATAACGATAATAATAATGATACTAATGATGATGATGATAATAATAAATAATTAATAATAATTAATAATGATATTGATAATAGTAATAGTAAAATAATAATAATGTAATAAAAGTAATTTTATTATTAAATAATAATGATAATGAATAATTACTATTATTATATTTATTATTATTATTATTATTATTATTATTATTATTATATTATTATATTATTATTATTATTATTATACCATTGCATGCCGAAATCTTCTTAGAAAATTTCTCCCAGAGAAGGGATGTGACGACTAGTTTTTTAATTAACCGACCAGGAGTATTGTATGGACAATGCTCTGAAATTTGTGGGGCTAATCATAGATTTATACCAATTGTTATTGAAAGAATTTCAACAAATAAATGTATTAATTGAATTTCTAAATTAAGAGGGTTATCAGATGACTGAAAGCAAGTAATGGTCTCTTAAACCAGGCCATATCCAAAAAAATATATATCTGTATTTTAACTGCAATATGGACCCTTTGCTTGAATAAGAGCGGAGTGGCATAAGACTAGACACGGCGTGGACGGCAGGTAGTGAAGGTTATCCAATCTACCAATTCGGAGTTGTATTACTTCCCTATAATTTTAATGAGATATTTGGCGCTGAATTTTAATGCATTGTAATTAAAAACGTCAGTTTTTTTAGACACAGTCTTGGCACATCAAAACGTATCTGGACATCATAATCTTCAGTCAAATTCACCATTTTTAGTATGTGTGTATGTGTGTGGGAATAGTGTGTTTTGTCTTAAATGTTGTGTTATCTTGGAGTAGGCCCTGGATTCACCTGATCAGTCATTAGGAGAAACCCTCCATAGCCTTGCATTGTCAAAAGAGTATGTGTATGATCCAAAGTTTAAAACCCCTCTCTCTATAGGTTGTGTTACTGTAAGAGCTGGGCGTCATGTGACATGTGAATGTACCTCTAAGATGAGGTGTTTTACTACGTATGGGATGTTCAATAAATAATGCACATAAATTTAGTTCTCGATTGACTTTCATTGGAAATGAAAGAAACTTTACAGGACGTATTTTCAATCCTTTCTTTATAACGTCACGAAGTTTCATTGTTTTTCCAAAAGATGGCTGTGATGTATTTTAGTTTTAAAATGGCGGCTGCTCGTGAAGCATGATCAAAGTAGAGAGCTGTTACTTAAGATCACGGGGATCGAAGTCTTGCTTTAGCTCTTCTACCGTTGACATTCTGCTAATCCAACCACTGGCAGTACTCCTATCCACTGCTTGACCCCATCAACATTTCATAGGCTTCTATGAATGTTTGAAATGGTATTCTGCTCCCAGAAAGAAATTTAATCGAAGCTCTCCGCTTTGTATATGTTTCATGAGTAGCCGCCATTATTTGGAAAAACAATGAAACTTCATGACATTGTAAAAGAAGGAAACAAAAATTGAGAATAAATTATCATATTCAGTTTATTTAATTAAAACTTAACTTTTTCAAACATTTAAATAATGTTATAATGATATAATTAATTCGTATATATTATATATACATATATATATATATATATATATATATATATGTTGGGGCACGCCGTTAGCGTAATGGTTAAGGCACTGCGCTACAAGCCCCAGAAGGTTGAGGGTTCAAGTCCGGTGGGGTCAGTATTTTTAAACTGACCCAAGCCCTCTGGCGGCACTATGGCCCTGGGGTCGACTCAGCCTCTAACGGAAATGAGTACCAGACGCTTGTTCTGGGGTAAAGGCGGCCGTCACGCAGGGCTGACAACCCGGCTGACATAAAGTGCCGATTGTCTAGAAAAAGTGGGAGCCTTAACCTCCTACTACCCGAAGGGCCTCCTGAGGCCTATAGTGGGATTAAAAAAAGAAAACACAAAAAACATATATATATATATATGTATAAGATAGATAGATAATCGGTTGATTAATGTCTTTGACATCGTCCGATTCCCAATAGCCAATTTTGTCGGTCCATCCAATCTCCTGGTTGGAACTTGGAACGTACAAGGCGTAAGGAATAAAATTAATGAGGTCCTTAAACAGATGGAGGATTTGAAGCAGGACATAATCATACTGACAGAAACAAAGAAGAAAGGAGAAGGAATAGAACATAGGATCATATGTTCATATTTACAGTGGTGTTAAAAAGAATGAAAGGCTTAAAGAGGGGTTTCAATACTTATCAAGAAGAAATATAAGAGATATATCACAAACTGGGAAGCAATAAATGAAAACATAATTAAAACTTATTATATCTCTTTTTGGTATAAGATGTTCTATATTAGGAATATATGAAATTATATATATATTACATATGTGTGTATATATATATATATTATAAATTATTTATTTATATATAATTAACTTATCGAAAATTACAATCGGGATGAAATAGATACTGACTTATTTTAATATCCATCCATAGTAATTCTGCCCGAGGGCAGGTCTTTCACTGCAATCATAGCATTTTCATGCTATGCTTTGGAGATTTACTAAGGAAGTATAGGTATGACAGCTTCCCGTTGCTTTCCACACCGGTGAAGGATGATGATGATGGCCGGATGATTTTCGAGGACCGTTGGGCCTTAAGCTTCCGACAATTGTCTTACAGGTGAGGAAAAACCCCGAAAAAAAACTCATCCAGGAGCCTGTTCCAACCGGGAATCAAACCCGGGCCCGCTGAATGACAGGGCAGCACGGTACCTCAAGACCACAGTGGTGGACTCTTTTAATATCATTTAATTTAATTATTTCACATTTCAATCTACTGATGAGAAAAATAAAACATAATAATTATTATTATTTATTTAAATCCCACTTGATGTGAAAACAGGTCAAAAGGCCTAATTTCATGAAGCAGAAGAAGAAGAAGAATTTATCTAATATATTGGAGGTGCGTTCTGTAAAGTTTCGTTAATTTCCATGAGAGGCAATCGATAACTAAAATTGTGTGCATTACTTATTAAAGAACCCTATATTGGAGAAGAAGAAGATACAACAACAAGGAATGCATAATTAACATCAGAATTAACTCTGCATCATATATACACATATATTAAAACCTGGAATTGTCTTAAGGAGTAGTAAGTTTTGTTATGTTAGATTTATTACTAAGATTGTAATTTTTTTCCTGCGGTTAAGCGGCGAAATAAAGTCTATTTTATGGTCGATTTAAAAAACCCAAGTTTTATTAATTTTTTATCTTCACGAACCTTATTTTAAACACTGTGTCTGAAAACAGTGATATAGAGCGAGAGAGAGCAGAAGAGGGACATTCAGGCGATGACTTAGAATTCAGACCACGTATTTTTAAATGCATGCTTTGAGGCATTACTTTAACTGTGTTATTTTTCTAGTTGGGTAACCTGAATTATTAGTTGGTTGGAATAGCTTCCTGAGGGGGGTGGCTGTAGGGGATGGTACTGATGGAACTGAATGGAAGCGGAGCAAGGTGACAGATTGGCGGGGAAAAATGACAATTTCAGGAGGGCACTGCCCCAGCTCCAGAGATGGAACAGATATCAAACTGACATGCGTAGCCACAGCAATGCATTCACTCCTTTTTCACACACGTGTGAAAAAAAATATATATGAAACCTTTCCCATTCTGATCTCATTTATTAATACATAAAATGAATGTTCTAAAGGGGTTACGAATATCAATATGTCCGTATATTAAAAAAAAAAAACATTGATACTGTCAAATAAAATACCGTAACATGTACGTTGGACGTTTATAATCCCTAAGCGTAAACCTTCTGATATTGTATATTACTATGATGTCAAACCTTTAGCGGTTTTGTGCCATATTATAAAAATGTTTTAGTATTCGGTCCTACAGTGCTAACAACCAAATTCTGCTACTATTTGGAATATTGTCTTGTACATTAACATTTTCAAAAAAATCTCAATGGTAAGACAGGCCTAGAAGGCGGTTGGCCTATCAGCCGGCTGCTGGCCTCACATCTACATGTGTTAATCACAAAGGTAGACGATCATTCTGCCAGAGTAGGGGTGACATGTGGTCAGGTAAGGGATATTTAATTTTAAAAATTATGTTTTTAAATATAGCTGAATTTAAAAGGCTCATGTACTCATATTTCATGTGACACTTCTGATACCTGTTCTAACACGTGGCTACTGATACGAACATCATTCGACTATCAGTGCGGGTATTTTATAAATGACATTGGAAAAATAAAAAAAGAGAGAGCAGAAAATAGAACACACATAATAACTAACACAACTTGTTTTCAGTACCCCAGCGATGTTCGCTTCACTTGACAAGCCAAGAGTTAGAGAGGCAATAAACGTTTGCATAATAATATTAATAATAATAATATAATACTAATATTAATGTTGATAATAATTATATTCTATCCATAGTAATTCTGCCCAAGGGCAGGTCCTTCACTGCAATCATAGCATTTTCATGCTATGCTTGCAGCTTTACTAGGGAATTGTAGGTGTGGTAGCTTCCCCTTGCTTTCCACACCGGTGAATTATGATGATGATGATACAAGGTACGGACCGACCACGCCTGACGCACCATCACGGGGGGAAGATGAATGAAATGAAACGATGATGATGATGGCCTTATGATTTCGGGGACCGTTTGGGCCTTAAAGTTTTCCTGACAGAAAAACTGCCCCGACCGGGGATCGAACCCGTGCCCGCTGCGTGACAAGGCAGCACGCTACCTCGAGACCACAGCAGTGAACATAATAATATTGTTAATAATAATAATAATAATAATAATAATAATAATAATAATAATAATAATAATAATAATAATAATAATAATAATAATAATAATAATAATAATGTTAATCCAATTCTCGCGTTAATATCTCTAGTGCCCCGCTATTGTATAAAGTCCTAACATTCCTATGTTCCTAGGAACATGTCCCTGTGTTTGAGCCTTTGGCATGGGTTCCCTGAAGTAGTCCGCGCCCGGAGAACCGAATGGGGGACTATTTGACCTCCGGAAAATTTTACCCCAGTTGAACCCATGTCCGCATTTCTTGACGGTTGTATTTTTACGGTGAAAGATCGTCACTCTTTCGACCAAGGTACTTTTTTCGTCTGACTTATCACCTTCGACCAGTCCGGCATGGGTAACCGTATCGGCAGCAATGCTACCGCCGGCATAGCTCTCAGGATCATCAGGATAGGGATGTATGGAGAGCTTATGTCCGCGCGGCCATGAACCTACGGGTTCGATAGTGCCAGTGAGTAAGTAAGTAAGTATAATAATGTTAATAATAATATTAACAAAACAATAACAATAATGATAAAATATCCTCAATTCGTGTCTAACTCGTGGTCGGGTCGATGGATGAGATGAGATAAACCCCCTTATATAGGGTTCAGTGAATGACAAGGGTACCGGCGGACCACGCCTGACGCACCATCACGGGGGACAGATGAATGAAATGAAAGGAAATGGATGAGATTAGTATGGAGAAATGGTGGAATGAAATTGTGGCAGGGGAAAATGGGAGAAAATCCCGAGAAAAACTCCCCAAGCTCCGTTTCGTCCACCACGAAACCCACAGGAGAGAGAGAGACTCGATCTCGGGACCTGAGCGGTGAGAGGAGAGTGTCTAACCGCTTGCGTCACGGAGCCGCTTAATAATAATAATAATAATAATAATAATAATAATAATAATAATAATAATAATAATAATAATGATAATGATAATGATAATGATAATGATAATAATGATATTAATGATAATAATGATAATGATTGTGATAATTATAGTGATAAACAATAATGATAATAATAATAATAATAATAATAATAATAGGAATAATAACAGAAATGATGATAGTAATAATAACATGAATAATAATGGTTAGATAATAATAATAATAATAATAATAATAATAATAATAATAATAATAATGATAATGATAATGATAATAATAATGATAATGATAATAATAATGATAATAATAAAGTTCCTTCTTCTAATAAATATGCTTAGCAATACAGCACAACTGTAATGGAGCCTAGGCCACAAAACTCTCAGGACTATCTACAATGGAGCAATCGTACCTATTCTAACAAATGGATCATCAGTCTGGGAACATGTCATAATGAAACAGAAGAACCTACAGAAAATTTAGAGTTCAGAGATTAATAAACGTCAAAATAGGTAAGGCTTACAAAACACTATCCTCTGAAGCTTTCTGTTTAATTGCTGGTGTCAAACCTATTGACATAACAATTAACGAAGCTTAAAAAATTCATAGAATCACACGTGGAATGAAACTAGACGGCGTGAATTTTGACACGCCACTCCAAACAAGTACTGGCCCTATCCAACCGACAGAATAACAATAGAGGAAGTAAATAAAAACAATATATATAATATAGAAATATACACTCATGGAAGTGGGATACAAGGAACGATTGGAGCAGCAGCAGTATTCTACAAACAGATATTTTTTACATAGAATTAAAGCCAAACTGCACGATAAGTGCTCCAACAATCAGTCTGAACAGATTGCAATTTTAAAAGCATTGGAAGTCCTACTCGAACTGGACATCATGCATTGGGAAAGAAATATCGTCCTTTTTTATACAGACAGCCTAATAACAATAGCTTTATTAAGAAACATTTCTAAACATAACTTTTTAATAGGGGATATACATAACAAACTTAGAAGCCTTAAACAACAACAGTGGGTCATACATTTCTCATGGATCAAAGCGCACACAGGATTCATCGGGATTGAGCTAGCCGACAAATATGCAAAAGAAGCAGCTCTTGAAAACAGCACAAACCTAGTCTATACCAAACAACCTAAAACCTCAGTCGTGAGCGCTGTCAAGGCAGGAGGACTTTAGCAATGGCAACAGTAGTGGGACTGTCGCGTAGAGAGAATGAACCACCTTCACCGCTACTGCTACCTTTCCGGGATCGTTGGGTTATGACTATGCTGTACTTAGTAACGTGTTCCTGATATCTAAAGAAGTTATTAATGAGAAAACAGCCTGCCTCGGGCCCATAGAAGCGGCTAAACAATTCATCTTTCTTTCCAGTTGAAACGTGCATATAAATATAAATACTGATTATAATTGCATAGGATGAAAATAACTTCGTTACAGGATAGAGAAGAACAATGATTACTCTTAAATAACCCCAAGGGGGTAATATAAAAGTTAAGTTTTAATGAAAAACAAGTGTTGATTGTAAAAACAAAGTAATAAATGAATAACAAAAGATTGATCTTCGATCAATCGATCAGACATAGATAATAACAAAGTAAAAGCTGAATAAATAACATACCATACAACCGTCACACTCATACATGTCCAAACTCCATTGGAATTCCTTTTTCCATGCTTGATTGGACTAACTCAAATCCGACCATTCCTCGGTCACAATCCACTTGTTTATCTTATAAATCACCATGTTAACTTCGCCGATGCATGGTGCACTTAAGTTGGATTCGGATACTGAATCCACTTCTATACAACATAACGCCACTTGCTAGGCCGATCGAATGATAAGGTTCATTGAGATTACCAAGCATATAAGGTTCGCGGGTAGAGGGATGTGCGCTATAAAGATGCGCGGAGGAAAGGGTTGAAAGGGAAGGGGTAGCCACACGGAACAAGGGCCATTGGCAGGCTTCATAAATATTCTGGAGGAGCACAAAGATGAATAACTGAACCGCAAAAAGGTACTTTCGGTTCAGGACAACCCAACCAAAGGCTCCAATGCAAACGATTCTTTCCTTCTGTCATCCTAAGAATGAAACTGAACATCCCTATTAATCCAGCAACAACAGCAATTATAAGTGGACACGGCAAAACGAAGGCATATCTCTACAGGATTGGTGCAATAGATGATCCCACTTGCACATGTCTGCAAGAGGAACAATCGGTACAGCATCTACTCTACAGGTGTCGAAAATTACAAAAACAAAGGGACGAGATGAAACTGGCGATTGAACTGGAAAAGGCACAATGGTCAGTACCTGAGGAACAACTACTCTCAAGATATCTGCAGCATTTTTCAAAATTTATTTAAAACATAGACTTTGACATGTTATAGACAAACGGTAACATAGTAATCAATCATTATATATATTGTATATGTTGTATATATTGGTTGAATGCAGGCTTTCACGGCCGGTAATCATAATGTTGAGTGATTCCGGGTTATGTGGCCGTGGTCCATAGTTGGTGTTGATACCAGACGTTTCGCCCTCAACTGCGGAGGGAATCTTCAGTGGCGAGTGCTTCTAGGCGTGTTTCCTGGTCGGAAGATCTACTTAGAGTGAGCGCTGCGGACGTTGTGGACGTTGTATTAGTGGTGGGTGCAGGGTGAGTGGGCGTGGCTCTTGCTGATTGGCTAATGGTCGTCTCCTTGTTGTCCCTAGTGTTAATGCATTTATTTTCTAGTGTATGATACCAGGCCTTAGCCAGTTTGATACCTTCCTCTTTTCTGTTGATATTTCCCTTATGCCTATATATTTCTATAGCCTCTCGGTATAATCTGGGAAATAGTAGGAAGTTGTGGCTAAAACTTGTGTATCGTCGAATAGAATCTGGTGTCCATTCATAATGGCATGTTCTGCTACAGCTGATTTATCCATTTCTCCTTGTCTGCAGTTTATAAATCAGCTGTAGCAGAACATGCCATTATGAATGGACACCAGATTCTATTCGGCGATACACAAGTTTTAGCCACAACTTCCTACTATTTCCCTAGATTTATACCGAGAGGCTATAGAAATATACAAGCATAAGGGAAATATCAACAGAAAGAGGAAGGTATCAAACTGGCTAAGGCCTGGTATCATACACTAGAAAATAAATGCATTAACACTAGGGACAACAAGGAGACGACTATTAGCCAATCAGCAAGAGCCACGCCCACTCACCCTGCACCCACCACTAATACAACGTCCACAACGTCCGCAGCGCTCACTCTAAGTAGCTCTTCCGACCAGGAAACACGCCTAGAAGCACTCGCCACTGAAGATGCCCTCCGCAGTTGAGGGCGAAACGTCTGGTATCAACACCAACTATGGGCCACGGCCACATAACCCGGAATCACTCAACATTATGTTGTATATATTGTTAGCAAATAGGCACAAAACATCATATTAGGACAAAGCATTTATAACGTGTATGTAAGACCATAATCTCTACCTAATCAGATGTAAATTTAAAAATAGTATGTACCGTAGTATTACGCTATCTAATGAAGCATACTGAATAAAGCCAATTAAAATAATAATAATACATCCATCCATAGTAATTCTGCCCGAAGGCAGGTCCTTCACTACAATCATAGCATTTTCATGCTATGTTTGCAGCTTTACTAGGGAATTGTAGGTGTGGTAGCGTCCCGTTGCTTTCCACACCGGTGAAGGATGATGATGATGATGATAATGATAAGGATGATGGCCATATGATTTCGGGGACCGTTTGGGCCTTAAAGTTTTCCTGACATTTGTTTTACAGGTGAGGAAAAACCCCGATAAAAACCTCACCCAGAAAAACTGCCCCGACCGGGGATCGAACCCGGGCCCGCTGCGTGACAAGGCAGCACGCTACCTCGAGACCACAGCGGTGGACATAATAATAATAATAATAATAATAATATTAATAATAATAATAATAATAAATACAAAATAAGATTTTTCTATTCCATTGCTGCAGTTTAACCTCTCGCCTTGTAATTGATTTTACGTGCCACACGCTACCTGGACCTTACTGTGACGCTACCTGCCAGGAGAGGCATCTCAGCTTTCGATCTCGAACATACTTTTTTTGACTATACAAGGACATGGGAAACCTCCCCGAATGAGAAGGCGAATTTATTGAGGTTGACGGAAAATCACTGCATTATGGATAAATTCCGAAAAAAGAACAATTAATTTGTTTATTGTAAAGACAATGATTTTTTTGTCCAAAGCCACCAGATTGCCTTATGACATTTCTGGATATGATAAAGATATTTGCAACCAAAATTTTAGTTACTGAAAGGCAAGTCTCTAATTTACCGTTTTGTATGGAAAGTATATTGTAAAGCAACTCCAGCTACCGTGTTCTTTTAAATAATATTAATGTGCCAAACTGCCAGGTGTGATACTCAAATGGTTATGTTCCTTGCCTCCAGTTCCGAAGGTCGCAGGTTCAAATCCGGCTGGGATTGATGGATTTTATAGGATGCAAAAATTCAAAGAACAAGTTAAGCCGTGGGTCCCGAATCTGAAGATTTTTCAGGATCGAAAGAGAATCTTAAACCTGAAAATGGGGGCTCTAAGCAAAATTTATCGACCTTCTTCGTCCAAGTAATACCTTAGTTGCCTACTATGTCTCACTGGTTCGGTTATTATTATTATTATTATTATTATTATGAAGATGAAAAGGGGTATTAGAGGATATGAAGAATTTAAGTATCTGGGAGTAAAATTAGATAAAAAGGATAAACAAGAAGGTGATATCAAGAACAGAATAAATAAAGATAGAGCAATAACAGCAATGATGAATGGAGTCTTATGGAACAGACATATAACCAGGAAAAATAAGTTACAAATATATAATTCAATAATGACAAGTACTGTCACATATGGAGCGGAAGTTTGGAAATTCAACAAAAACTTAGAACAAAAACTTATGTCGATGGAAATGGATTTCTTGAGGAGAGCAGCAAGATGTTCAAACTTAGACAAAATAAGAAATACTATCATAAGAGAAAAAATGAATATTGGTTATTCAATAGTAGATTATATACGGTATAAGCAATTAAATTAGTTTGAGCACGTACGACGAATGCAAGAAGAAAGAAGATTACCCAGGAAAACATTGGGATGGTGTCCACCTGGAAGGAAGAGGAGAGGAAGACCTCAAAACTCGTGGATGCAGGAAATAAGAACTGGAATGTGAGCAAGAGGAGTGGAGGATATGGATTGTATGGAGAGAGACGAATGGAGAAGAAAAATAAAACTTTAGGCACAGAAAGATGTGTAAACATTAAAATTCTGTATATAAATAAATAAATAAATAATAATAATAATAATAATAATGATAATATTATTATTATTATTATTATTATTATTATTATTATTATTATTATTATTACAAGTTATATTTTTTCATTGTCAACTTTGTGTAGCGTGCCTATATATATTATGAATCGGTTGATAATCATCAATCATGTAGATATTTAATAGTTATTATATGTATAAATTTAACCCTGGTGCAATGGAAGAGAGAAGAACATACGGTCTTAACTCCATCAAGTAAAATACATAAATAAATAAAATGGCTGCAAGGAAAAAAGATCAGATTGGTTGAAACTGGAATTTGAATACGGGACCTTTAGAATATAATCTGAAACGCTAGTAAGCAGTAGTGTTTGGAGGGTTTGAATATGGGACCTTCAAATATGATCTCAAACCCTACTACGGGACCTTTAGAATATAATCCCAAACCCTACTACGGGACCTTTAGAATATAATCCCAAACACTACTTTTAGTAGTATTTGAGATTATATTCTGAAGATCCTGTATTCAAACCCAGTTTCAACCAATCTGATTTTTTTTCCTTGCAACCATGTGCAGTGATTAACTGACTTATGCCGCACCTGTATTTTTGAAGCACAAAATATTTCTTACAACCTGCAGTTACCCATTTTATGTAAATTCTCTTCTTAAGCTATGCCTGTGTTCTCAATAATCTACTCTAATACAGTAGCCTATTATTTTTGTTTTAATTACCAGTTACTGAAGAACAAAAAACGGATATTTTTTATCGAAACAATTTTGTTTTTTTGTGTACGAGTACTTATGCTGGAAGAGGGCGTGGAAACTTCTCGTATGATAACCAAAAGGCAAGTTGCCCAGTAGGTAGACCAGAATGAGGTGTGAGAATAATATTAATTATGATTTTAGATAAATGAATTCATAGGAAATTATTAGTTCGTGATATGATTTATAGAGAGCTTATATCCGTTTTTTTAACTTCCATACCCAGTAATCTGTCTTCATAGCATTTTAATGTCAATCTCCGCTTCACTCATTAACATACACCAAACAAAGGCTTTTAGCACTTTCTTCCTTAATTATTTTTCTAGAGATTCATGCATTTTTTCTTTTTTCGGCTTCTTTAGCTTCTGTTTGACTTCTTGCAAGCAGGTCCTGGTGCTACTTACAATGCACACCTGGTATTAATTGTAATGAAACAACTATATGCTCTGAGAATGTAAATAAAGAAATACGGTAATTAGATTGTGTAGTCTAAAATGTAGAATCTAATATTTTTCAAATTTTGTATTACTAATTTTTGTTTATTTACATGTACCTATCTAACTAATTCTCTGGGTCTATCGAAACCATAGATTCATGACCGCGCGGACATATGCTCTCCATACATTCCTATCCCGAGATAATGTTTTCCAATCATGCCCTGTATAATCTACTTCTCTCAAATCATTCTCCCTCCCCATTCTTGGTGTACCAACTAGGAGTTTTCCCTCTATTTTCTCTTCAATAACTCTCATTATTATTGTTATTATTCATATTTTTGTTATTGTTATTATTATTATTATTTACGCAGAAGTGCCAGAAAGTCAAAATTATAACCTTTCACAAAGAAGGATATTAGAAATATAATGGAAGCAGAAGAAAGCTTAATAGAACGAATTGTAGAGAAGGGATTAAAATAAATATTTTAATAATGGAAGATGAGCGATGGCCAAAATAACTATATCAAGGGCAACCGACCAGAAATAAGAAAACAAAAGGGAGACCAAAGTTAACTTGGAAGGAAAGCATGAGGATAGTAATGCAAGCAAGAGGACTAAGCATTGAAGATGCCCAAGATCGTAGGAGGCTTTGGAGGTTTGGCACGGGAAGAGGCAGCAGCTGTAAAAACCCGGACACAAATGATGATGATAATAATAATAATAATTTATTAATATTATTAATACTATTATAAATTAAAATATGAAATTCATCAGAACGTAAATAAATAACTAAATAATAAATAATTATTTGCAGCTGGAGTTATATTTCTAATAAAGTTTTTAAATATACTACTTAAATTCGAGTATGTAACAATGGCTGCATTATATCATATTTCTTATGTTCAAATACTTTCCATAACTGATATCAACAAATAGATCACGGATAAATATTTTATTGGTCTCTTGACAATTTTCTGTTTAGGAAACATGAGTCCCTATAGGAAGCGAACGCTAAGACTGGGTTGCATGAAAATACATTATTTCTTTTGCTTTCAGGATATAATTTCTTTACCTTAAACTTTTCCCTCTTGAGACATAACCTAATTCAGAAATTGGAAGTAAAACTAAGAGCTTAGTTCATTCTCTATTGCGCATGTGTATACAGTATATGTGTGTGGTGTGTGTGTGTGTGGTGTGGTATGAGAGAGAGATAGAGACAGAGAGGTTGGCATAATATGAGAAATATCAAATTATAATGACAAAATAAGTTCAACAAAATTAAGTATGTATTATTTTCCTTTGTCAGCGTTAAATTTTTGTTTTCTTTTTAAATATTCAACTCGCGTCCAACTCGAGATCGGGTCGAGAAATGAGATGAGATGAAGTCCACTATATAGAGGTCTGTGAATTACAAAGGGTGCCGGCCGACTACGCCTGACGCACCATCACTGGGGCAGGTGAATAAAATGAAACGAAATGGATGAGATGAGTATGGAGAAATGGTGGAATGAAATTGTGGCAGGGGAAAACGGGAGAAAACCCCGAGAAAAACCTGCCAAAGCTCCGTTTCGTCCACCACGATCCCACATGGAGTGACAGAGACTCGATCTCGGGTTCCTAGCGGTGAAAGGCGAGCGTCTAGCCGCTTGCCTAAATTGTTACTCTGGATGGTAAATAAAGAATTTCATTCTGAATAGATAATTAATTATTATATATTTAAATTATAATTATAAAACCATACATCACTATAAATCAGTTCGGGAGGCCTCCATGTCTTTGTATGATCAAAAATGTGTCGTGTGATCCATAGTTTAAAATACTTGTGCCGACAGTTCGTGCCATTGTAAGGCCGGGTGGCGTGTGACATGTAAAAATTACCTATAAGGTGAGAGGTTAAACTAATTCATAAAATGAAATAAAAATTAGGCTAGTAAAATGTTTACTTATAACTATTCGTTAATCAGCTCTCAATAATTTAAGTAAAAAAAGTATTCAGTTATCGATTACATTTCATTTACAAATAAATGTTACATACAGTATTGTCACCCCAATGAGCAAGTGCTCGTTCTCGGGTGCAGTTCAGTTACACGAATAACACAAATAGAATATATACATTTAAAGTAAAATCTGTCTCCAGAATAAAATTTTAGAGATATCTAATCAATTTAAATATCTTGGATATTATCTCTCTATCTGGGATGAAAAGGATATCACTGAAAAAATTACTAGTTATAATACAATTTGGGAATTATTAATCAAGTTATGAAACCATCCCTTGTACAAAAAAAACACCAGATTACGTTTATATAACACTTTGGCTAGACCAGTGTTGACCTATGGTAGTGAAGCATGGACACTAAAAAAGACAACATGAAAGCAGAATAACGGCTTGTAAAATGAGATTCATGCGCAGAAAAGCGGGTTGCACCAGATGGGATCGGAAAAGGAACACCGATATCTTAAAAGAATTGAAGACTACGCCAATTTTGGAATATATTAAACAGTACCAACTAAATTGGAAACACCATCTTGAAAGAATGAGTTCAAATCGGATCCCCAAAGCTGTTTATAATTATATACCAAGAGGACGAAGACCTCTGGGCCGTCCTATAAAACGCGTGGAGGGAAATTTTCTATAGGATCGTAACAGGCCTTGGCCTAGGCCTAATACTGGAAGGAAGGAAGGAAGAAGAAGAAGACATTTAAAGTTAGCGGCCAGTTTCATTTTTACATAAATTATGACACGTACAAGTAAAAAATAATGTATTGGGAATAAGACTTATTCTAACAAAAAAAATTAGTGTAATGTAAAATGATATTCAAAAAATAATATAACCATATAATGTGATGGATTAAAACATAAAAATTAATTCAAGACAAAATAATAAATCTGTCTCTCGCTGTTACAATAACTAACTCACGGTAGTTTCGAATAAATAGGTCCAAAGGCCACACATACATAAGGTTTCATACATCTCTACGCTCAGCAAATGTTTTCCAATCATTCTCATAAGTAATGCCACGAGTGATTTCCAAATTATCGATAAATTCACGACTCACGAAGTGAGGAGTGAATTTATCTAGAGAATTTGGAAATCAAGAGTGGTATTTGTTAGGACTATTTAACGAATAAAATTAAGCTGTTTACTCACAAATCATTATTTAACTATAGTTTTTAAAATATTTATATATTTAATGTGAACGGCGATGTTTGAAAACAAATGAGAAACGATAGGTACGCTTCTACTGCTTCTTTTGTTTATCACTGCAACCAGATCATACTATTTATTGCCAAAGGAACGCAATATTGTAAGGAGGAGCTTTCTTTAATATGGTAATTATAACACTGATAAATATTTGGTGAAACACGACTCTGATTGGTTGTAAAACAGAAATCATTGAAACGTGATTGGTCATTGACTCCCATTTGGGGCATGAGTTAAATAGTCTGTTTAATCCACTTGCCTCACCAAGCTCAGATTCGATCCCCATAACCCTGATATTTTTATTTGACAGTTCAAATTGTTGTATAGATTTCAGTAGAAAATTTAAGGTTAAATATAGAGGTTATAACATATATATAAAGTGAACAATAATACATTTCGTGGTAAATTCCGTCGTGGTATTAGTTTCAATATAAAAAAGTTATAATTTAAATTATACAATTATGTGCCTCTTAGGTCCATCGCTGTGGTCTCGAGGTAACGTGCTACCTTGTTACGCAGCGGGCCCGGATTCGATTCCCGGTCGGGACAGGCTCCTGGGTGAGGTTTTTTAACGGGAGTTTTATACCTACACCTGTAAGACAAATGTCAGGAAGCTTAGGGCCCAACGTTCCCCGAAAATCATCCGGTCATCATCATCATCCTTATCATTATCATCATCATCATTCTTCACCGGTGTGGAAAGCAAAGGTTCGCTACCACATCTATAATTCTCTAGTAAAGCTGCAAAGCATAGCCTAAAAATGCTATTATTGCAGTGAAAGACCTGCCCTCGGGCAGAATTACTATGGATGGATGTACCTCGTATGCAATCTCCTCAATAATTCAAATATTATGGGCCTTTCGGGATCTGTTCCACAATCAGCAGAAGGTTGTTTTTACTACTGGCCATCTACTGACTCAATCATTACAAAAACAACCTTATGCTGAGAATAGGACTGACTTCGAAAGACCTAAGATGTTCTGATTATTTTGATGCTTGATGAGTATTTTTGTGTTATAATTATAATATTAAAATATTCCGGGCTATGTGGCCGTGGTCTATAACTGGTGTATCTTTCAGACGTTTTCCCTCAACTGTAGTGGGAATCTTCAGTGGCGCCTTGTCGTAGACTCGACTGTGAATGCGTCTACGACAACGGAACACCACCTACATAGAAACACTCGCCTCTGAAGATACCCTCCGCAGTTGAGGAAGAAGAAACGTCAGGAAGAAACACCGGCTATAGACGTCGGCCACATAGCCCGGAATCTTTTATCATCAACATCATCATCATAGTACATACACGAATTTAGGCCATTTGTTGACCTCTTTCGGCCTCAAGAGAAACACCATCCAGAAGTCTTTTGAGTGGACGTCCTGGTCTTCTTCTTCCTGCAGATTGATATCTTAACATTTGTTTGGGTATCCTGTGATCTTCCATTCGATGAACATGTTGCATCCATCTTGACTTATAATCAGAAATTTTGTTTTCTAAAGGTTCCATGTGTAATTCTTCTAAGATGTCTTCATTTTTTGTGATCTTATAGTGTATATCCTGCAGTCCTCCGAAGGTATCTCATTTCAGCAGATCTAAGTCTCTGTATATCCTTCTGTTTCAATGTCCATACTTCGCTACCATACAAAAGAGTTGGAAGAGGTAGTGTTTTATACACTTTTAGTCTTGAATGTTTTTGAACTAACTGTGGCTTGAAGATAGAATTTATTAACCCTAAAATTCTTAAAAATGTAGATATTTTTGCATTTACATCCATTTCTTCTTCATATAAGATATTGCGTTCTAGATATGTAAAATTATTCACCTGCTTCAAAATGTTATTGGCAAGTACAATTTTATTTTTACTTCTGACAGGATCTAACACCTTGGAATGCCATGATGTTCGTTTTTTTCTGTAGATATCTTCAAGCCAGTTTCTCTCTGTAATTTTATCAAGTTCATACAGACCGTTCTGCAGATTATCTTCTGAATTTGCTATTATTTATTTGGTCATCTGCAAACAATAGGGTGTTTAATTTTGCATTTTCTGATATTCTTATCTTCTAATATTATAATTACCGGCCGTGAAAGCCTGCATTCAACAATTGTATGCTAGCGATGATTTTCTTTCTTTTATGGAAAGTGCCATTTCCTTGTTTTTTTAAATATTTACAATAGAATTCCAGAAATCCTTACAGCTCTGAATTTCCAGTGTTCATGAGGGAAATATTAGACACCTCAAGAAAATCCTGAAAGAACTAATTCTGTGTTTTCTTGGATTTGTGCGCAATGCTTCATCTGAGGTTTGTTTCGTTTGATAGTTTCTTTTGTGTAGCATTTTGCTGCGTTTTGGTTTTTTTTGTTTTCTCTCGTTCACACTGTTCTTTTATTCTTGTTTTACATTTTTAACCTGTTTTCCTTATTCGCATATATAAACACACGAACACGAAACACACCCAGTTCCAAGGTGGAGATTTAAAACCCCTTACCTCGCTGGGAATCGAACCCGGGTCGTCGGAGTGGAAGATAGGGACTCAACCGACTACGCCACAGCGATGGACTATGTCGAAAACAAACCTACTTTGGATAATTGAAGTGTTGTGTTAGTACATTTGTTTGCAGGACACTCCGTAGCTCAATTGGTTAAGCCAATACGCTACAAGCTAAAAGGTCGCAAGTTCGATTTCCTTGGGTTTTTCCATCCTAAAATCCATCGACTCCGGTCGCGTTTGAACCCACGACCCTCGAAATTAGAGAGAAGTTTTGGGAAGGAACATAACCACTAACCTAGTGCGGCCGACTTATATACTTTTTTACTACTACTACTTTTTTATAGTAGGCTCTACTAGCTAATACCCGGCGTGCGCTGCTACGCCTAAATAGATGAAAATTACTGTGCTTTTATGTTTAGTTGAATAAGTTAGAGGAAAAATAATTATATATTTATATTTTTTAGATACGCCGTGCTGATTATCCGGTGTTGCCCGGGAATCTACTTATCCCGATCTTCTTGACATAAATGAGCTGAAATACGAAAATTATTGTGTTTTATGTTTAGTTAAATAAGTGAAAATAAACATTTATATCGTAATTGTTTTTAGATACTCCGTGCTGTTTACCCGGCGTTGTCCGGGGTTCTACTCATCCCGATCTTCTTTACATAAATGAGCTAAAAGACACAATTCGTTATTGTGAGTTATCCGTAAAAGTATACCCGCCATGTGCTGTTATGCCAGAACAGGAATCTACGTACTTGTCTCGAACTTCTTGGCAAAGACAAAAATGGTTATTGTGAGTTATCCGTAAGAGATAAACATATGCTGTCGCGGTTTATTTTGTAGAGCTTTTTGAAATATTCAATCCTGTGTACATTGATTTTGTGTATTTGTTATGGTTTAGGCAACATAAGCCATTTAAGCGTCCAAAAAGCTACTTTTTTCACGTTTTCCACTTCAAAGGACAATTTAGAAGGGTATAGGAGTTGAGTATCACAACTCTCTTATAGCCTATGTTCATCCCGGGAATATTCTCAACATTTTGCAAAAAGCCCCATAACAATCGGATCAACGGTATAGCCGCACATGAAGTACGAACAAACAAACAAACCAACAAAGAAACAAACAAATTATATTATTTTTGGTCTGGACATCTTACCTCAATATTAATGTTGATTTGTTCTTGGACATGTTTCAAAACAATTCTGTTTTATCGTCAGCTTTCCCAGACTGGTTTTATTTATGTTGCATTATGTTGCACCCACCTGGATGTCGATGTCCAAAAATAATATAATTAAAATAACCTCAAAATATAACTTCCTAAAATGAAATATTAAACAAACAAATATTCATTTTTATACATTAGATTGTAAACTTTATAGAAAAAATAGAAGACCCTATGACCTTAATAATATAAATAAATATATTTATGTGAACTTTCAATTTAAACTGTTATTTTTGTTTTGTTTCAGGTAAGGTGGAGAGTTTAGTGAACTTGTGATTTAATTAATTAACCTCAGTTAAGTACCATCGAGTTAACAACCAGCTCTGGTGAGTTATTCAGCAAATATATTTCTAAATACTTGAATATAACAGTGTATTATTTATAAGATAATGAAAATAATCCTCGGGAGTACATTGCATGAAGGGACAAAGGCACAACCTCTAACGTTTTACGTGAATATCTATTAAGGTCGGGACGACTATGTAAAACTCCATTTTCACGTTTAAGAGGTCTGAATTTTTTATAATTTCCATTAGCATTTCTGTAGTACTCAGAATATTCCCCACTTTTCTACGAGTTGTAAAAGCACTTTATTAAACTTAAATACAATATTTCTATATTATAGGAATATATCCGTACTTAACTTTTTTTATAGTTCAGTGAATCAATCGTAAAGTATCTCAATAAACATTAAAGTCAGAAAATTGAAAAATTTGACCTTTTTCCCTCGCTAATTATCTTATTCTTTTAATTAGTTATATTATGAATTTAAAACTTCTGTTTAAAAAGTTTTGTTTTAAAATTTAACCCATTTAAAAGCCATGGCATGAAATGTACCAAGAATAAAATCTGATGTGCACAGAAATATTCCTCTTTATTTTGAGTGGCGGTAAATTTTTATGTTTTATGGTATATAAAGTTTCATCCTACAACACTGAATATCTCCAGATGATTTAATTAAAAGGGGATTAATATAAAATTATGGAATATTCAAGCACTACAGTTAAATGATTAATTAAGTTGAGGAGACGGACCTTTCAGGTGAATATTCCATAATTTTATATTAATTTTGAATAATACCTCAACGGAACACATCATGAATCTTATAAAAGTTAAAAGGGGATTGTTGATCATGCTATACTCTGAGATTGCGTAACCATAGAGTATTATTCTTGTCTCTGAGATGGGCGTTGCAACATATATTACAGAAATTATTTTTACAAAGTTGCTTCTCCTAGTCTCGAAAATCTATCCTTAAGATAGCCTATAATTTTTATAATAGTCAATGTCGATGTAAAAAATAAATTATTAAAAAAGTGTTGATTTTTCCCTCAAATTTATACTAAATGAATATTGTTATTGTTTCTATATTATTATAAACATTAAGGATTAAGTCTTCTAGCCTGTTCCGTCTCAATAGTTAACTGAGGGTACAGTATTTACTTTTGGGATTGTATTATTTTTATTGGTGAGGCAGCAACCCTCCGGAGCAACCTTCAACCTGATGGATCAGGAGTTCGATTTTGTAATCTTCTTCTCCTAGATTGGTTGCCTTCTCCACGGCTTAAGAACCTAGTCTACTCTCCATGTAATACTAAAGCCGGGACCCTTACCAGATACTATCTATCCCCTGCCAGAAGGACTAGGAGTTCGCGTGGGCAACGACGCTACTTCTGAAGTAAGGCTATTCTAGAGAGAGTCTTTTAACCTCTACACGCTCTCTTGCTATATAAGATAGGAATTACTATTTACTAAGAATTGTTGGCCCCGAGTCCTCTGAATATAAAACTTATTTCTAAGATTTCTTTTTCTTAATTAATTTCGTTGTTGTAGTGAGTGAAAGTGAATTAATATTCTTAAAAACATTATTTTTTTTATTTAATAAGTGGGATATTGTTGGTGATAAACTTGTATTACACAAAGTAAATAACCCAAATCACCAATTGTAAAAAGGTGATATGGGCTTTTATCGACTTTATGTAATACATTGTTGTATTAAGTCTTGATAATGGTAGCATCGCTATTGAAACGCGTTGACTGTTTTAACCTTTTAAATTGGTGATTTGGGTTTTTATTGACTTTGTATAATACAAGTTTATCATTCATTTATACAATTTGATACAATTTGTACAAGTATATATTGTCTTTATTTCTTAGATTTATAAAATTTATCATTAAGGGGTTGTTTTCTTAATCTTTGATGTTGCTTTACAAAATAGCAATCAATTTTATTAATGTTGCAAAACGAGATTTATTTTTTTTAATATTGGCGCTTACCTGCTGTCAAGATTTAGTTTTGCGTCAATGTTGCTATGCAAGATTAAACACAAATAGATCGTTGTTAATCTCTCATTTTATAAAATCTGCTGTTAAGATCTCATTTCCTCACTCCTTAAATTAGCAATGAATCCTATAGGATACATCAGTTTGTTTATTTTATTTAATATTTTTAATAAAACAAGAAAACGAACGAGTAGAAACAATTTAAATGTGTCGAATTACACGATCTACACAATAATAGTTAAGCACGTTATTTGTTTCAGTGCCATCCGCCACATGGAAATATCTGAAACGAGAAATTAGTGCTGACCAATTTAAGAGACTATTTAATTCATGCCCCAAATGGAAGTCAATAACGAATCACGTTTTAATGAATTTTGTTTTACAACCAATCACAATCCGGTTTCACCTCTATATTTACCTACTTCTGTTTATCATATTGAAGAAAGCTCCTCCCTTTTTAATATTTTGAACAGGTACGAGCGTTATTTTGCAGTTACTGACTCTCGAACAAATACTTTAAATATAGCAAATAATGAACCGATTCCCTCGAACTACACATTTGATAAGTGTGTGTTCAATAATTGTGTTTTTAAATACTGATTTTACGGAGTTGTTTCCTAAAAAATAATTAATAACCTATAATGTTCGTTATAATATACAGTTTGATGTGTTTCATTTTTTCTCCACTAGGGTGCATTCTTACAATATTGCGATCCTATTTGGCAATAAAAATATGATTTAGTTGCAGTGGATGAACAAAAGATGCATAACCAAACATTTCTCATTTGTTTTCAAACATCGTCATTTACATTAAATATATAAATATTTCAAAATAACTATCGACCGCGGTGGACTAGTGGTTATGCTCCTTACCTCTGGTCCCAAGGGTCGCGGGTTCAAACCCGGCCGGGGTCGATGGATTTTTTTAGGATGGAAAAATCCAAGGAGCAAGTCCTCCGGGAGGGACTTTAAAGCCGTTGGTCCCGAGTCTGAATATTTTCAGGCTCGTAAAAAACCCTTAAGCCTGAATGAAAAGGCCCTCTAAGCAAAATTTACCGAATTTTCCCGTCCTAGTACTATCTTGGTTTCCTAGATGTCAGTATGAGGCGGAACGCTGACCACGGACCACTCAAGTGACATCTATACGAAAACCAATGTAACTAGATTAGTATGGTTCAAATTCTTCCCTGTAGGGGGAGAACGCCTAAATCTCTGTTAATGGAAACATGGGCTTACAAGATTACAAGAAGATATTTAAATAATGATTTGTGAGTAAACAGATTGATTTTATTTTATTAAATAGTCCTAAGAAATGCCACTCTTGATTTCAAAATCCTCTAGATAAATTGGAAATCACTCGTGGCATTACTTATGATAATTATCATATTGCTAAATGTGATAAAAATTATTTTAAACATATTGCCCTTCTTCTTACTAGGAAACAATTATTGACAATTACAAATCAAATATATTCCAATTCAAATTCTCCCCCTTAAAATGAAACTTTACGAGTACAATGAAAATATCTGGAACTCTAACAAATTTTACAACTTTATCAACTGTAATAAAAATAATTAACTTTCGTACACTGCGATGGGCATGATGTGTTTCCTAAATGCAGAATGTAAGACTTATGGAGGGTTAACTCATTTTAGATAGGCGAAGTATGAATTCGGATAACAACAATAAAATTATAATTTGACCAACCTCATGGTCAGCGTTTCTGACTATAGTTCCATTTTCGGTCAAACCATGGGAATTTTCCCTTAGGGAATTATTCCTGTGGTTACCCTAGCCTGGAATATAGGTTAATTTTAGGTTAATAACCCTCCTGGCGCTTCGTTATCATTTATCACCCATAATATCATCGGGGTAACGTAAACACCGCCCTGGTGCCCCAACCTACGAAATGGATTACAATTTCATCAATGTCAGGAGAGAAAATCAGAAATGTCATAAAAGACAACCTGATGGCGTTAGAAAAAAAATGTTTTGTGGGAAATGAGAAATGGGAAAAAACAGAGAACGCCAGGAAAAGTATTGCTCATTATATAAATGTATGGAGATATTGTAATCGTGCGAGAATTTACCTCCCTGTTCGATAGTATTAGATAATATATTCTCTTAAGGAAGGTCGAGGATTTTATGGTGGTTAGAAATCGGAAGATGACATAGGCCTTCATAAACCGAATGAATAAGCATGATTATAATAAGTTTTAATTCATAAAAATATTAAGAAGATCTTAAATAAATATTATATTTGTACATCCCTGAGTAGGGCTCGTGCACCCCCTCTGCTCCATTTCATAGTAGCGCCTGGTCTCATGAGTTATGAACCCTCATTAATATCCCTTTATCTTTACAAAGCTGCCAGCTATCCAAGCACGCGCTTCTGCATGCCTGGCCCCAGTACGTATTACACTGTACCATTTTCAATATAATGCCTTTTCACCTAATTTACTTCAAATTAAAACAATTCACTTGTTACATCGCCTTTGTTTCGCTGTATACTAATCAACCAGCGGTGGTTTTCCTGCTGGTACGGGACCTTTAATTTGGTGTGAAACTGCATTCTTGTGTTCTGTTCCGGAGCTTCTGTTATCACAGAAGTTATTGTGCTCTGATATCACATAATTTCCTGATGCATGTGAATAGTCATTGTTTCTGTTTGATAGCTGTGGGAAGCAACATGCTTATTGAATTCAAAATTTACAAAATTTTGAAAATTTTAATTTAGACTTTAGAAAAGATTACAAGTATTTGAGAATAAAGTTCTTACGAACTTTTTTGATCAAAGAAAGAAATAGACAGGCAAATGGAGAAGGCTACATAACAGTGGGCTACTTGATGATTATAGGAAACCAGATATAATAAGAACAAGTAAGTCTCATAGACTGCAAAGGGCAGGAGATGTAACACAAATATGGAATGAAAGAAATGCATGGAAGCGTCTTGTAGAAAATCCAGTGGAAAAAAGCTCACTTGGTAGACCAAGAATGACTTAGGAGAATAACATTAACTATGATTTGAGGGAAGTTGATTATACAGGGGATGATTGGAAAAAAATTTAGCTCAGGATAGGGATATATGGAGAGTTTATGTCCGCGCGGCCAGAGCCTAATGGTTCGATAGTGCCAGTGAATTAGTTAACAAGTATACTACAGGAAAAAAGGCAATACTCTCAAGGAGAAATTCATTTTATTGGGAAGTGATGTGACAATTTATCATTGTAGGAATATATGATAACACTTTCAGACCAATGAAACACAAATGTCACAGTAAGGGGTGCCCAAATTCTTACATCAGAATACAGTGTAATCCCCAATGGCGACAATGAAGGTGTGTGTTCTCGCATACAAACGGTCATAAAGGTGCCGAATGATATCATGCGAGAGATTTTTCGTAAGCATTTTTCACCCGTTATCGAAATTCGATTATGGCTATTCCAGGCTCTGGAGAAAGAATACGCTTCATCATGCCCCATAAGTGTTCAATTGGCGGAATATCTGGGGATTTCGCTGGCCACAACAGTTGTTGTATTCCACGAAGAGCACATTACGTTACGTACATGAACATGCATTGTCCTGCAGAAAAAAATCTGTTTGCTGTCGAAGAAATGGCAGTAGTACGGGGTTAACAAACTGTGCAATGAGGCGGACAGTGTTTTCTTTACGCTACAGAAACAACAAATGTAACTACGAGTTGTAATTGATGGCCTTACATTATGAAGAATCGGGTGAGACCTGTATGTCGTGGGGAAATACACTCCGGAATATGACGCTCATGTCTATGTCGTACACGTACACGTCCATCACTCTCATCACTGAAGAGAATAGTGCGCCGTTCCGCCCTCCAGTCGAATCTTTCACGTCACCAGAATAGCTGTGCTTGGCATTGTCGTGGTGCCTATGTTAGCCAGGCTAGAGGCACACGTGAACTTAATCTCCTGCTACAAACGATGATTCCCAATGGTCCTTAGTGACACAAGTAGGTGAAACATGTCGGTGGATTTCTTCCCAGGATGCTGTTCGGGCGGCCACCTCTTCTCGCATAATGCGTTGATCTTGGCGTGTTTTGTACTGCATGACCGTTCAGAACCTAGTCTATGAATGTGAGACCGTTCCACGATCACTGTTGAAAACAGCGACACGTCACTGATACAATATGCTCATAATGTGCAGCAATCCGTCGACATGTCCATCTAGCTACCCGCACGACTACTATGCGACCCCGATCAAATGACTGAAGTTGTTCAACAGGAGTACATACTCGTCGGCAGAGCATGGTTGTACCGAAGTGTGGAAGTTGCAATCATTTTTTACTTCTAAAAGCACCACGGTTACTGCCTGCAGAGTCAAAACAGAGGGTGCACAGACAAACCTCCCGAGCGCCATCTGATCGCCGATGACCATGACAAATGAATCACTTATACTACGCGTACAACCCCTCACTATGCACATATTATACCCTGGTTTCTATGAATACAGTCTTTGAGGGCATTGAATTTTTCTGTAGGCGTAGGCAGCTATTTATATTTCTGTTTATCTTCTTCTTCTCCTTCTTCTTCTTCTTCGGCTTTCCCCAACTTATAAGTTTGCCGTCTTTAGTTTCCATTTATTTCTATCATTCCAATCTCCTTCTTCCAAATTCCTATCATTCATTATAGTTCTGACATAGGTTTTCCATTTCCATCTAGGTCTGCCACGTTTATTTCATCCAGATATCCCTGTTTATTACACAACGAAGTAAACTTCGTGCGGGCGGAGGGGAAGAGTTTTAGCGCTAGTGTCGCCGAACTATTGAATCTCTGGAAGGGATGTAGGAGAAGACTGTACATCCGATCATGTACCGAAATGTTTCAATTTTAAGTGTGGGTGGAGAATCCCTAAACATGTGTCTAAGATCTTAACATGGTTGTCATATTAGTAATTTTAGCACGGAACGCTCAAGCGGTCGGATCGTTTAAAATTACAGAATTTGTCGTCTCTCCGTTACTAGCTTCACAAATAAATCAAGTGGCAACATGTAATGAGAAGTGACAGCCCATTCATACACGTTACCCCAATAGTAACAGGGTTGTCAAATTTTAGTTATTTTTGCGAATGACCGCGTAGGACGGACCATTATAATCCATAGTATTTGTCAGCTCTCTACCTGCCAGACAAAGAACATATACAGAGGCAGGAAGTGGCAACATAGTAAGGAAGGAAAGAGAAAGACGGAATATATCTACATAGTAGTAATATAAGAACATTGTTTAATTTAACAATATTATATTATTTCCTATTATAAAATTAATATTCTTATTGTTTAAGAACATGATATTTAACATATTTTCCGCAAGCGCAGACTACATGGTGGAGTAATATGTACCTCTACAATGCTGTATCTACCAGTAGGTCTATGACGAATGGTAAATCCTGACGTATAGTTCCATTTGTGGCCGCAGAACGTTTAGTCATCTAGAGGTAATCGCATTCTGCTGCTTTTAATCAGATTTTATTTACTTACATGCTTCAGTACTTTTACATGATGCAAATATATGAAAAAGCTCCCATGACTTTAATTACCATCTTTAGAATGTTTACGTCCTGAAAAAATCTACGAAACTCGGCTGAGTTTGAACTTCAGATTCATCAGGTTTGATTAGACATATATGCTGCACACAAGTGTAAAATAAAAATCGGCTACCACCAATCTGTGTTTTTGTTTTTCGTCGTTTTTCTTAGTCGCCAAGTGAAATCCTGGTTTGAAATGTTATTATCTTGACCAGTTTCAACAAAATGAAAAACATTCATAGTTATCATTAAAATGAGATAAAATTAATGTCTCCAGCAAACACAAAACAAACGCAAGAGAAAGACACTGTCTACTGGATACGCTAAAAGGTCCTAGATATTATGATATTCAGTGTTAATGCTGTTATAAAGGAGAATGTAGTAATATTTATATTTGTTTTGAATTATTTATGGCGTTCATACTTTCAAAAATCGATAACATGTACTGTTTAAATATGCCGTGACGTCGAAGTCTGCCCGTTTATACACGCAATAATTATTGTTCATAAAACTATTGCATGATGGGGCATTATAATTATATTGGATCTATAACTGACATTTTTAGAGGATGGTTGAAAATCCTTTTTAAATACTTCTGGAAGATTGTAGAGGATATATACGGTAATTAGTAAGTCAAGCTTTGGCGAGGAACCCAAATGTTCTGTTTTAGTGTTACTATAATGGTAATATCAAATCTCTCGCTTCAGCTAGTAGATATCCGCCTCGACCAGTAAAATATACTGGCAAGATTTTATGGAATTGCAAGTAAAACATACGTTGATATAACCACAGTTCCTCAAGAATATTCCATAACACATTTTGCAAGGAATTCAGCAGTATTTCCTGCAGAAAGTCAAGAACATTGGGCAAATTAGGTAGTAATTTTACTTTAAATAGAAGAAACATAACGTAGGTACCGAAATTCAAGTGTTCCTCTTTGTCACTGTTGATTATTACATGAAATAGGAAATACAAAATTATAAAATTATTGTGATTATAGCAACAGAACGGTACTTTTCAGATCAAAATAATAATTTCTTAAGATTATAATTCTTCCACTCTTGCCTCGGGCTAACTTCGTTTCTTGTACACACTGGACTCGGGTTATATTCACGGTCGGCAATATTTTTTTTTTTAGCTTTTCCTCTCCTGTAAGAAATATATCGAGCCCCAAATAGTATCCGAACACAATTTGGCTATAATTATCATCTTAACACATTCGCCTTGTTTAGTATGAACCAATGAGTGAATAGTATCATGTCCTAATGTTCTCGTTGTCTCGTAGGTGGCCTTGTATTCAACTGATGCCCTTCATGCCCTTATGTGGTAAAAATGTATGTGTTATTCAGAATTTGAAGTATTCTCGTTCCTAGTCGCGTCGCTTTAAAGCAAGGAGGAATTGGGAACGTAAATATACCTAGTAAGATAAATAAAAACTAGTAATTATGATATATTCCAATTCAGTTGTTACCCTCTAAAATAAAATTTAATGAATGCCTTGTGGGATCGTGGATTATATAAAGCTTTATAATCATAAATAATATCAAACGCGGTACTTCACCAGAACTTTATATACTAATCAATACTAGTAAAATTCATACCAAATTCCGTTGAGGTGTACTTATATGATGAAATTAAAATGTACCTGTTGGTTGTATACATCACCGTACACAACAACAACAACGAGTAGCGGAAGCTTAACCTGCAGAAGATGGAAGATAACTTCCGAAAGCGCTCCAGTTAATTTTATATACAATACTAGCGTACCCGGCAGACGTCCTGCCCGAACGTTCAATGCTCATGTCATGGGCGGACGACAAACATTTTACTTTTTTACCATAAAATTCAGCAATTAGGACATAATTAGATATTATTAAATAAGTTCGCAAGAAAACCTCTTACAGCCTTCTGTTGTGGCTCAAGAAGTGTGAATGATGACGTCACATAGTCATGAACATTAAAATTGTACCCTCTTTTGCAGATAAGTTAAGAACCGTCATATAACAATTATATTAGAGTGAAAAAAAAAATTCAGCTAGATTTCATTTCTGACCCACTAAGCACCGGTCCCATACTGGCCGAAATTCCACGAGAAAAATGTATTCCCCAGTAGAGACTCGAACCAGCGTAAGTCCCTTAGTTCTGCGCCAAGACTTCGTGCCTTAACCACTCGGCTACGGCGCGAGACTCTTGGTATCAATGAAAGACAAAAATGGTTTTTGTGAGTTATCCGTAACAGATAAACATATGCTGTCGCGGACTTTTTTGTAGAGCTTTTTGAGATATTCAATTCTGTGTACATTAATTTTGTGTATTTCTTATGGTTTAGGCAGCGTAAGCCATTTAAGCGTCCAAAGAGCTACTTTTTTCACGTTTTCCACTACAAAGGGCGATTTTTAAGGGTGTAGGAGTTGAGTATCACAACTATCTTATAGCCTATGTTCACCCCGGGAATCCCCTGAACATTTTGCAAAAAACCCCATCACAATCGGATCAACGGTATGGCCGCGCATAAAGTACGAACAAACAAACAAACATACAAACAAACAAACATTAATTTTTATATATAAGATTTTAACAAAGTTGAGGACGACGGTACCTACCAACAGGTACATTTTAATTTCATCATATTTATATACTAAGTCCCCTCTGAAACTCTAAAAACTTTAGAATCACTCTGTATAAATTTTGACCTAGGTCTATTTAATGAAAATATTTTCCTTAGTACGATATTTTATTTAACGATGCGACGTTCTAAAACAACACATATCATTAGAATCTAAATTAAAATCTGGATTTGAATCAGCTGATGGATTTTATTCAAAGGTTTCTATTTTATCTTGAGGTTGTTTTACGTTCCGTAAATCTACGTCACGGGATCCTGCCGAAGGAAGTCGATTTGAGGATTTTGCGTCCTTTAAAATCAATATATATGTGTTTGAATTAAACCCTTAATCAACATTATCATGGTACCCAGTATTCCATGAGACCTAGTAGTTTTGGGATTTGAATTTTCTTACACACTATGTAATAATTACATTTAACTAGAAACTAGGACATGAAAATAAAACATAGTTTAATTAGGATATAGATCAAAGCAGAGTCCATGTAAGATTGAATGATCAATAAAGCGAACAGGTTTTAATTAAGATGGGATGTGTAACCATATTGGTGTTAATATTATCACAGAAGCTGTACAGTGAGAACGTGGTTATATTGCGTGATTAGTTATCTAATACGTGTGTGGATTAGAGTTAATTCTCAATTGCTAGTATCACGATACCCAATATCATTTCAATCTAAATTAATCGCAACCCATTAACGAGGATTCCATAATTTGAAAATCCCGATAACCGTGTTTTCTTTATTTTTCTTCTTTCTTTCAGTTTTCCTTAATTATATATCTTTTATTTTTAAGAATTGTAAAGAATAAAGCAAATGTTGTTACTCTTTCCTTTTAGGATGCTTTAACTTTTTTTCTTACATTGTCATTTAAATAGTTTTTTTTCCTGATTATTTAACTCGTGCCCTAAATGGTAGACAATGGGCAATCACGATTAAATGAATTTTGTTTTACAACCAATGACACTCGTGTTTCACTTCGCTCTTTATAGATTTTTCTTTATCAGCTCCAGCTTTTGTGATAAATAAAGCTCCTCCTTTTTAATATTCTGAACAGGTCAGCGCATTATTTTTCTCCAACAATGACATCGAATATAGCAAATAATGAACAGATTCCTTGATTTTACTGAGTTGTTTACTAAAGATAAATGCATAACCTATAATGTTGATTATAATATAGAATTTTATGTGTTTCATTATTTCTCCACTAGGGTACGTTCTTATAATATTGCAATCCTATTTTGCAATAAATAATATGATCAATTTGCAATCAATGACCTTAACCCCACATTTATGATTTGTTTTCAAACATCGCCATTTAAATTAAGTATATACATATTTTAAAATACCGGTAACTAAATTTAAATAATTATTTTTTTAGTAAACAGCTTAATTTTATTGGTTAAATGGTCCTAACAAATGCCACTCTTGATTTCCAAATCCCATAGATAAAATCTCTCGTGTCATTATTTAAGATAAACAGCTTGACACGATTTGACTCGAGTTATTTTTTTAGGAAAACAATTATATAAATAATATGTCAATGATTTGAATTTCGTTGATGGACAAATGTATTTTCAAGCAATCATTTCAAGAAGTTTGTAAATTATAGAAAACATTCCATGGCATTTACGTTTTAGCAAGAAAAGAACAAGATCAGATTAAAGGTTTGAAAGAAAATCGATACATTTAGATTCATTAAACGTTATTAAATCTGGCATCATTGTACATCTGTGAACACGTCTGTGCAGCTAGGAATGTGTGTAATTATCATCGAGTCTGTTTTTAGTTCAACACAAGCAGAGTAATTAAGTAACAACTATTGCATAATTCCAATACAGCGTATAGCAAATCCAGTCTCGAGGTCTCGTTTATAGCGTTCCTTATCAATGATCACCAAGTTCCAGGCTCAATTCCTGGTCTTCGAAATACATATTTTTCTCTATGGATAATTTTCTGAATTATATTGGGTTTGAGTGTGCTTCTCTTTGTGTATGTACATATTCTTTAAAAAACTGAGGAAAACAAAAATGTAAATATCATGAAATATATATATATATATATATATATATATATATATATATTTGACATTTGGCAATGAAGGCAAATATGATACGAAAAGAAAAATGAATGCTTGAGTTGGGATTTGAACTCGAGTCTCTAAAGTCTGTACCTTTAGCGCTCTAACCAACTGAGCTACCCAAGAATTCCAACACAAACATACAATTTTCTTATACATGTAGTATTCTCAATTCACACAAGAGGTAGTGGAAATTTGTTCCAACTGACATCTAGTGGCTAACATAACAGTTAAGCAAATTTTTAAAGAGAATATTTACTTTATAGCAGTAACGCTTGTATATATAGATATTATAAATATATTTTTGACATTTGGCAATGAAGGCAAATATGATATGAAAAGAAAAATGAATGCTTGAGTCAGGATTTGAACTCGAGTCTCTAAAGTCTGTACCTTTAGCGCTCTAACCAACTGAGCTACCCAAGAATTCCAACACAAACATACAATTTTCTTACAAATATTCTCTTTAAAAAATTGCTTAACTGTTATGTTAGCCACTAGATGTCAGTTGGAACAAATTTCCGCTACCTCTTGTGTGAATTGAGAATACTACATGTATAAGAAAATTGTATGTTTGTGTTGGAATTCTTGGGTAGCTCAGTTGGTTAGAGCGCTAAAGGTACAGACTTTAGAGACTCGAGTTCAAATCCCGACTCAAGCATTCATTTTTCTTTTCATATCATATATATATAATACATATATAAGAAAAATAAATGTTTGAATTGGATTCGCCTGGTGGTGTAGTGGATATCACACTGAGGTACAGACTCAGAGATCCGGGTTCGAATCCCGTCCAGGCATTTATTTTTCTTATCATACCATATATATATATATATATATATATATATATATATATATATATATATAAAACGAAAACCAAGTAAAATAAAAGGTAAATAATTTCAATTGATTTACCTATTTATGCTCATACAACATTACTTTGGCTCTTTTTCTGTTTTCATACAACATTACTTTGGCTCTTTTTCTGTTTTTTTAAATAAGAGTTTAATATAAGGCTTGCAACCAACTAAATGGAAGAGTAGTTGGTGCAGATGTGTGTAATCATAGTTTCTGTTTATATACTCAAGACGTTTTAATATCTCTCGGTATACATGGATTTCAACATCAGATCTCTAGAACTATACAATCTAGTTCTGTTCTAAGCACAAACTACTCTCTCTACATTATAGAAATTATAAAAGTTTCATTTTATTCTTATTTATAGGTTCTTTTTCATCTATGGTACTTATGGCATATAGGATCTTCAGGTGAATCCAATAGGCTATATGCTTATGTTGTTGCCTGTCAAGATGTTAACTTTATTGATATTATCGTTCAGTATCGAAGACTGCGATGGACAGGACATGTGGCACGAATGGGAAATGAAAGAGGTGCATGGTAGCTTCTTGTAAGAAAACCAGAAGGAAAATCCCCAGTTAGTAGACCAAGAATGAGGTGAGAGAATAGCATGTTCCATGATTGAGGGAAGTAGATTATACAGGGGATAATTGAAAATAAAAATAGCTCAAGATGTGGAGAGCTTATGTCCGCGCGGCCATGAACCTACGGGTTCGATAGAGCCAGTGAGTTAGATATTATACTTCACCGCTGTGGTCTCGATGTTACAAGATAATTCAATTGAATGATCAGTTCGTATAATCGCAAGATAGTTGGAATTATTGCTGGTAAAGATTACAGTCACTTAGGAACAGTAAAAGTAACATTTTTATTCAATTCATTTTTATATTTAATAATGAAAGTATAAATAATAATTGGTATGACACCTCACAAGAATGGAAGAAGACAGAATACTAAAGAAGATCCTTAATTGGAAAGCTAATGGAAGAAGTGGAAGAGGTAGGCCTAGAGAACGATGGATGGAGTGAAGAGAAGTATGGAAGCTAGAGATTTGAGACAGGAACCTCTGGTGACAAATCACTTTGGATTGAAGGAGAAACACGGTATTGTGGAATGTTCCTAAAAAAGTGATATTTTTTTTAAGATTTTCTCTACAATACATGAGTTTTCGTACAATCCGTTGTAAATTTTACTCCTCCATACATCCCTTTTCTCTGCATCACTCTCTATTAATCATCTTGACATTATCCTCTTCAGCACTCCTTGAAATCTGTTCTTTTGGTCTCCTATATCTTCTATTGCCCTTAGCTTCAAAATTTGATATCATCATAGTTATTCTGTCGTATGATATCCTCTTTACGTGGCCAAACCATTTCAGTTTCTTTCTTCAATAACTTGTAGATCATATTTTTCAAAATCCATTATTTCGCTGATTTTAGTATTTCTAATTTTGTCTCTTCTTGAATTTCTAGAAGCCCTCCACCAGAAGTCCATCTCTGTCATCAATATTAATTTGTTTGCTCTATGGTTAGTGTCAACGTTTCCCCATTATTCAACCACTAAACTAAAAATACATTTTTAGTTTTCTTCAAAATGTTTCTACTCCATAACACCAAATTTAAAATTAATTTTTTTTCCTTCCTTGACTTACTTTTTTTTTGTCTCATAATTGCTTGTTCCTTCTGACTCTAATATTGATTCTCAGTTGCTTGAACTTTGATACATGTTTCCTATTTTCTCAGTTGACAACCTCCAAACTTGCATACGTTTTCATTGTTTACATGATAAATATTGTTTTTATTGAAATTATATATATATCCTTCTTTTTCAATTCAGTTTTATTAATCCATTGAGGAATTATTTTCACATGTCTTGTGCAACGCTATCATTAGTCGACCTGTAAACTAGGTGATAATGGAAACTAGTAATTTCGCTTCAAAGAAATTCAATAATAACAACATAATCCATCCAAAGTAATTCTGCCCCGAGGGCAGGTCTTTCACTGCAACCATAGCATTTTTTATGCTTTGCTTTGCAGCTTTACTAGGGAATTGTAGGGTGTGGTAGCTTCCCGTTGCTTTCCACACCGATGACGGATGATGACGATGATGATAATGATGGCCATATGATTTCGGGGAACGTTTGGACCTTAAAGTTTTCCTGACATTTGTCTTACAAGTGAGGAAAAACCCCGATGGAAACCTCACCCAGTAAAAACTGCCTCGACATGGGATCGAACCCGGGCCCGCTGCGTGACAAGGCAGCACGCTACCTCGAGACCACAGCGGTGGACATAATAATAATAATAATAATAATAATAATAATAATAGCAATAATAATAATAGCAATAATAATAATAATAATAATAATAATAATAATAATAATAATAATAATGGCAGGACATGTGGCACGTATGGGGGATGAAAGAGGTGCATGTAAGCTTCTTGTAGGAAAACTAGAGGGAAAACGTCCAGTTGGCATATCAAGAATAAGGTGGGAGAATAACAGCATCCATGATTGAAGATACGTGGGATTATACAGGGGATTGACTTTAAAGCATTGGCTCAGGATAGAGATGTATGGAGAGCTTATATCGAACCTACGATTTCAATAGAGCCAGTGAGTTAGTTAATTAATAGTAATGATAATATATAATAATAATCTTATTATGATATTATTATTGTTATTATTATTATTATTATTATTATTATTAATTATTATTATTATTATTATATGTACAATAAAGTAACCTGGAATTTTATTTTATTGGCGGATATAGAAAATCTATATTTCACTTGTAACTCAATGAATTCTGTAAGGAAATAACCATTATTAAAAATAAACTTAGTCAAGAAGCCTCCGTTAGGAGAGCACTTATGTCCCTAAGAAGGACATATAGGGTCTCCATAGATATTTCATTAATTGAAATGTTACAACAAATAAAATTATAATTCTTGATAAACACGTTTACTTAAATTGATGCAATTCTTGTTTTGCAATGGTTGCTCGTGAGGGGAAGTACGGAAACATGAATACAGTGAGGAGATAAATTAGGAGGAACTGCAAGGCGTTATCTACTTAAGCTTGTGTTTGTAGATGTTGAAGCTTGTAGTTTTTAATTTATATGTATTATACTTGCTGCGAGGTAGCAGCCACGCCTTCGACTCCTCTGCCTCCATTTCCTGTGTGAAAAGAGCCTAAACAAAGAATATCCAGTCCCAGCGGAGAAAACTTAGTTACATATTAAAGAAGAGCAAAATGAACGTCGAGAGTGCAAACCTTCATATTAATGACACATTGTTTTGTTTTGTTTTAAGTTTAACAAAACACGAGCTCAACCTTTCTAAAACTTCAAGGAAAAGAATAAAATTAAAATCAACTTATCACTGTACTTGAACTCTGGAATAATCAACAATACTTCAAAAGACAGTACACCGTGTCCCATTCAAACCTGCCACATTTTAATTAATCATAACTCTCAAAGTATGCGGAATTATGAAATGAGGTTGGTATTAAAAGAAAGAGAAACTCAAAGATTTTTGTTTTCATTTTTGCAGTTAATTCATCTGTCGCATGTTGGACAATAATGACATATACCAAATGGCGACTCCTCAGCAACGATCACAAACTGTTTTTAGTATGAGAGATGAAGTCAATAATTACAGTGCAAATAAATTACCGGGAGAATATGGAAGAAATGCATATGATGGAAAGACCATTAAGGCATGGCTTGATACGTTTCTGGATACTGGAAGCGTTGAAAAAGAATCAGGAGGTGCTCGTACACGTGTTTCGGAAGATAAAATATTAGGAAGAAATTAGAGCAGTCTACAAAATCAATTCGCCAAGCTTCCCGGCAGTTCAATGGACATATTGGACAGAACGTGGCTCGAAATCGAATACAGACTTGATATTATTCATGCTACTAATGGTACACATATAGAGATGTTTTAGTGTGTGGCAATGAAAATTCTTTGAGTTTCTGTTTCGTTTAATACCGGCCTCATTTCATAATTCCGCATACTTTGTTAGTTATGATTAATTAAAATATGGGAGGTTAGAATGGGACACCCTGTACAATCACATGAAATTGGTATTAAAAATGCGAAAATCTGGATGAATGTTATTCAATTAAGCCAGTAAATAATTCATTTAGACTTTTTCAACTGAAATGTAGGATATTCTATGTCACCCGGCCACATGTGAATATTCGATCGGAGAAAAAATGACTGCTAGTGTCATGTTGGTAAAATGTATTATCACACGTTTCCACTAGAGCCAATATGTTTACTAACATACTGGGCGATTCCAGGAGCCCACCTACATTAGTGGGCAAGTTAGTGTTAGTTTGAGCTCGTTGTGGTGAGAAAATGGACATGTTAGTGTACATGAGAATAGTTTAGCTTTAACTTGATTGTTAGCGGCTTTGTGATAAGTTGGCTGCCTGTCTGAGCAGGGCTAATACATATTTTACATTGTAAAGGTGGTGATTTTAGATTAATTTGAGCTCAACATTTCACTTGACATTAAGGCATTTCTCATTTCTTTGGAAAAAAAAATCAACATATAGATTTCTCTCAGGCAATTTTTCACTTATAACAATAATTTGTATGTTTTCCGTTTTTTTTAATTATGTAGATGGCACGGTGGGCATATAATCTCTGAAATGTATTTTTAAATTTTGAAAGAATTCCGGATAACTTATCCATCTTCAGCAATAAACGTAACCATGATATTACATATGTTTTTCCTTTCCATTAACGCAGTTTAACCTCTTACTTTACAGGTACTTTTACTTGCCAAACGCTACCCGGGCATTAAATTGACACGTCCTGTCGGGAGAGGGATTTTAACGGTGGATCACACATATACTTTTTTTTATCATTTTTACAATAGCAAGTAGGGCCTGTCTGAATTAGTTATGTGCTGAATGTTAGGGCTTCCATCGAGACAACACAACATTAAAACGAAACAACCATTCACACACACATTCATACTAAACGTAGCGAATATGTTAATAATGATTATGATGATGTATGATGTTCGGGAACCGATTGGGCCTTAAAGTTTTTTGACATTGTCTTACAGATGAGGAAAAAACACTTAAAAATCACCTAAAAACGTTTTCCCGACCTAGAATCGAATCCGGGGACCGTTGCGCACGAGGCAGCGGCGCTACCACGAGACCCAATGATGGACAAGCATTTTTATATGTGTTAAACATGGGAATTAAAATAAAAAACCACAAATATATTAAATTCTACAGAAATATATTTTTTGAACGAAGCGTTCAGCTGGAATTCCTAGAAGAGATAAAATACGAAACAGAGTAATTAAACAAAAGATGAACGTTGAAACTACAATTGAAGATTTCATAAAAAAACGTACAAATAAAACGGTTCGGTCTTGTCAGAAGACAAATTCCCAAGAAAAATAATATGATGAATCCTACCTGATACAACAAGTAGACTGCCAAAAATAACGCGGATCGATGATGTTAAAAGCAGTATTGGGGATAAAAAGATTGGACGATAGGGATTGAAATAACAGAGTGATGTAGATGAAATATCAGTAGGCCTATATCAATTTGGTGCAGGAAGATATGATAATACTGTGAAACCTGTTAAAAAAAAATATATATGATTATATATATATATTATATATATATATATCTTCCCCTAGAAATGGTAAGAGGGCCGTGATATGTAAAATAGTAGAAAACGACCGATTTTAGGTGTCGAATGTATAGATTTCCGGGTCGCTAAGCTGAAAGGGGAGAGTCCCGATGGACGTCCCACGCTTTCCCTTAGTATCTTAAGAAGGTTGAGAAAGATTAAAACAATAAAATGTCAAAGAAACCCGAGATTAAATTCGAATCCATAGTTTGGAGGGTCGCAAGCTAATTCCTAACAAGATGATTGGGATGAATAAATATCCGAGCACAACACCAGGTAATCAGCTAGTATATTCATAAATTTTTTAAATACTCAAATTCCTTTGCATTTTCATTAGTTTTCCTGTAGAAATTAAGGATTTAATTTTCTAACAAAATTCTCAAAGGATGTATTTCGGTTTAGGATATAACCATCGTTGACTTTGGTTTCAAGGTTCGCGGTTATAGGCCTGGCTAGAATCGATGCATTTTTCAAGGCATACATATTCTGAGTATAGAGCCTTGGAAAGGAACTAAGCCGTGGGCTCCGTGGTGTAGATTTACTGCATGTAAAAGTACCTGACGCCTGAAGAAAGAGGCCACTGAACAAAATGTGTCGACCCTTCGACGCTCAAATTTGAATTACGACTCTAATGATCTAAGGTACGGTACTTAAATATCGCCTTTAAATAAAATAATATGCAAATAAAACACTGAAGGAATGTGCAACGAAAAATTATACAGCTGTAACTTTTGCTTTTTTAACTTAATTTTCGCACATTTATATCTACTACTAATATTTCAGCTGATTTTAATAAGAACTAAAGCGCGTGCTTTTAGCGAAGGAGGCAATAGTTTCGATTTCTGGTCCCTGATACTTATTCCATGCTGATCACATGTCACTCCTTCAAGCTACCGACTAGATGATCGCCCATCTCTGTAAATTACAAGCGGATGTGTAGCCAGGGGCAGGCTGGTAGGCCAATGACTTTTTAGGACTGTCATGTCATGGGGTGGATACCTCATTTATCTTTGTACGTATCCTTGCAAGCTTCGTGTTGTGTGCGCACATAAGAATGCCTAGAAAATGGGTTAAACTAGGGGAAAAAGAGAGAGGAAGGGAGAGAGGAGAGAGAGAGAGAGAGAGAGAGAGAACGGAGAGAAAGAGAAGAGAAAGAGAGGAGAGAGCGAGAGAGAGGAAGAGAGAGAGAGAGGAGAGGAGAGGATATGTGTATTCACAAAATATAAAAAAATTAAGAATACTCATTTAGATATACGCTGGTTTAAAAATGTATAAGTGAACTTCGAGTTGTACTATTTAGAGTTGCTTCCTTCTTGACAACAGGACTGTATCAAATAAATACCAATTTAAAACCAAAACAATAACATGTTGTAATGTTAAAAAAATCAGAAAACGAAAGGGAAGTAGTTAAACAGGAAACCCATAAAAATACTCGTCAATCAATTCTTCACTTGGTTTGGCATGAAATTTAAAAAATGCAAGAGAAAAAATAAATCACCAAAAGGTCTTATTTAGGTTATTTAGTTACAAATCTATCACTTTATCCGTGGCCACCTCTAGATACATATATACATTGTCTGTTATCCAGTAGATTGTTATATGAAATAGCTTCCTATGTGGACACTTTGAATTTCCAGTTGTTAAGTGAAGCCTAGTTACTGAATAAATTTCAAAAAATATAAATTAAAAAATAAACATTCATAATGATCGTCATTCAACAATCAACGGATTAAGCCCATATGGCTTGTTCCGGTTTTCTAGATTTTTTTTCCTCATTCAAACGTTGGATTCATCTCTTGTTCGGTCTACCAACATTCCTGCGTCCTTTTGGTTTGTATTTAAGTATAATTTTGGGAATGCGATCATCTTCCATTTTTTCTAGATTCTTTTATTCTATCCAAGAGTTTAAAGTATTTAGCTTATTTCTAATATCTTCACTTCGTCTCTTATCTAGAAGTTTGCAACCAGCCACACCTCTCAGAAATCTCATTTCAGCTGCTTCTATGATCTTCTCTTCTCTTTTAGTTAAAACCCAAAATTCACTACCAAGCAATAGTAAGGGGACTGCCACTACTTTATAAAATTTTAGTTTTTGTTTCTTTTCTTGTGCTTTTAAATATCCTTTTGATTGTTCCACATATATCCATAGTAATTCTGCCGAAGGCAGGTCCTTCACTGCAATCATAGCATTTTCATGCTATGCTTGGAGCTTTACTAGGGAATTGTGTAGGTGTGGTAGCTTCCCGTTGCTTTTCCACACCGGTGAAGGATGGATGATGATGATAATGATAAGGATGATCATGATGCTGATGGCCATATGCATTTCGGGGACCGTTTGGGGCCTTAAAGTTTTCCTGACATTTGTCTTACAGGTGAGGAAAAAACCCCGATAAAAACCTCACCCAGAAAAACTGCCCCGACCGGGGATCGAACCCGAGCCCGCTGCGTGGACAAGGCAGCACGCTAACCTCGAGACCACAGCGGTGGACTCCACATATATAATTAAATTTATTAGGTTTGTTAAATGGATCTTCATTTTTAAAAGAGGAGATTTCATAACCCAGGTATTAAAATGGGTTCACTTGTTCTATGGGTTTCCCCTCCAGAATTATTTTCGCTCTTACGGTAAATAAATAGTCTCATAGATAATAAAAATAACACCATTGCTAAATTAATCTTCCTGCCATGTATAAGGCCTCGGCCTGTTATTGTCTCATACCATCTTATAAGTGCTTTTCCTAAAGTTCTCTTTCATTCTGAGGTGGTAATTTAAAATCGGACGTAGAATGGTGTTTTGTTCCATGCGCTAAAGTTGTTTCTGTCAATTATTTTCTGTATATACGAGTAGACATATGATCAATGTCAGGAGATATTTAAAGTTCTTGTAGGGAGTTTGCATTTCCCTTTTAGTCTAATTTTGTGTATCCAATTGTTGTTCTAATGGACCTCAATTCACCAGCTGTGATTCTGCTTATATTGTATTTCTATTCAGTCCCAACACTCATTAAATCGTATAAGATAGATGTTTTACCGTTTGCTCTAAGGAAAATGTTAGTAGAAACACTTGCAATGCCCAATTTTGATTATTGTGATACTCTTTTTACTGACCTAAATAATATTCTTACCCAAAGACTTCAACGTGTTCATAATTCTTGCATACGTTTTATTTTGTGGTATACGTAGATTTGATCATGTTACACCATCCCTGGAACAATTGTCATGGCTTCGTCTACAAAATCGTAGAACCATCCATTTCCAATGCCTTCTCTATAACATATTACACACATCATTACCTTATTATTTTATCACATCGCTTCACTAGACTCTCTGATACACATGAAATTAGATACCCGATCCATTGAGCGCAGTGTCCTTTATATCCCTCCTCATCATACTACCTATGATTCGAAATCTTTTACAATTTCTCTTGCTAGAACATGGAACTCCCTTCCACCCTATGTCAGAGACTGCCAAACTTTACCATCTTTCAGAAACAAATTTAAAATACAATTACTAACAGAAACAACTCACTAATATTACTTTTTAAAAATTAATAATGTGTTTTTTCATTATTTAATAAAAATAGA
Organism: Diploptera punctata; assembly: GCA_030220185.1. Taxonomy (NCBI): domain Eukaryota; kingdom Metazoa; phylum Arthropoda; class Insecta; order Blattodea; family Blaberidae; genus Diploptera; species Diploptera punctata. The sequence goes on along the minus strand of JASPKZ010009712.1, from coordinate 41,591 downwards.
TTTAAGATTCGTTAATATATTTACCTAATGCCTTGTATAAAAAAGCATAGATTAATTCATTGTAGTTTATTACTTCCTTTGTATTTTTTTCTTTCTTTTCTTTTTATGTATAGTAGATTCGAGAGTTGTTATTCCTTTCTGTGTTCATTCTATCATTAATTTAATTTTATTATTGTATTTTATTTCATTGTATTATTAGACATTTATTTTCATTATTATTCAATTTGACAGATAATTAATTGTTTATAATGACTATTATTGTAATTTTTTGTATTTATATGTAACATATTTGTCCTGGTGAGTTGGAAGAAAAGGCCACATCTTAACTCCACCAGGCTAAATAAATCTATTCTAATCTATTCTAATTTGCTTCCATAGGCAAGTGGTTTACATACTTTATTAGTTCATATTTTATTATTACACTCTGTGTAATATACATTTTTTGAGTGACGAAATACCCCACTAACATTTTTCATTTGGGTAACAAAAGTCACTTTTTTTTCGGGATCTAGAGTCCGAATTAGAAGAAATTTTTTTTTTTCTGGCCTAAACTGTACAATAAATCACAGCAGACCCATATAAACTATAAAAAAAGTTCTTATTAAAATATTCTGCTGGTGATATATTCCAATTTAATATTGTTATATTTATTTTATCAGAAATGATTAATTCATTCATTTTGAGAATTTCCTCATCATTGAGAGTTTTCTCCAACCAATCTTAATAATTAACATGAGTTTTAAAAATACATAAATGACTACGGACTTATAGACTATCAGTTTGTAACAAACATTCACAAATTTGCCTTAATTAATGTTATCTATCGTTCTCTGTCCTCTGTGTCTTCATCCGTTACACCAAATTTCCTCATTGAATTCTGAATGTTATCCTTCCAGCTTGTTCTTGTTTTCCTTTTCTGCTGCTTCTTTTCAATTTTACATCCAGAAATTATTATATTGTTATATATATATTTTATTATTAATATTATTTCATCAGAAAATACATTTAAAAACTAAATGAAATTAATAAATACAAAATTTTATCGCAAATGTAAAAAAAAAAATTAGTTAATATAAAGTCATGTGTATAGAGTCTCATTGTATAGCGCTTCTATTCATATAGCCTCCCATGTTTTTTGTTCTGTAAACCTCAGTTATTCGTTTTGAATTTTTTAAAAAACCATTATATCAGAGATTTCTCTCCACCCACTCGCGGCCCTTCTAAAAACTCCCATTCTCCCATCTGTAAAGCCCTAACCCTTGATGGTTTTCCCTGTTGCAGATTATATTTCTAGAGTGCGGTGGCATTTAGCTATGTATGACAATTATACACGCCAAACTAACCGTGGTTGAATCTCCCTTCTCTCTGTGTGTGTTTTCCGACAGTGCATGTACGTAAGCCAATTTGAATTTTGAAACCCTTGGAATGAGGAGAACACAGGCGCTGGTGAAGTGGTATGAAGGCTCGCTATAGGATGCACTGAAAAATTGATTTCTAATGAGTCGGAATAGTAGGGAAACGTGGTTAAATAAAATTTTGAGAGGGAAGTGTTATTTGCTACTGCTATCTGGGAGATTCATGAATCAACTTTTTCAAATAGGAGTGTGTTCATAACACAATAACACATTTGATTCAAATTTATAATCATAGTAACTGCCGTTAGTATGTGTTTTTAAATGTATAATAGGACCAATATTTTTTATGTAGCCTATATTATCAAAAACAATATTCAGTTGTGGACAGATAAAATAGAAAAGTATAGGTGAAAATGGTATGAACATGTCCTGCAGAGAAGATACCAACAGATTGCCTTGGAAAAGTCTGAACTATCAACCGAGAAGAGGAAAAAAGAGACCGGGGACGCCTCATGAGACGGATACAGCAGCTACGACACTTGGAGCCGGAACAACCAATAAGTTTTTTTTAATCCTTGTAAGAAGAAGAAGATTATCAACACCAACTACTGCAATGGTTAATTTAATTCCATTTCATGTATTCGTTATTTTATGAAGCATAGTAGGTTCTAAATATCTAATAATTAATTAGTTCTAATAACACCTGAGGCAACACAAAACAAAAACTTTTTTTTTTGTCTCAGAAAGAAAAATATGTGATTCTGATAGTAGTTTTTTTCTCCTGAATTCAAATATAAGATCGGGTTTTCTCCATCACGCAAGGGTTTCTGAGAGAAAGGCATTTATAATTTCAAACACTTTAATATTTTCTACATTCGTAACTACACAATATTCGAACTCACCTAGAAAGTAAGAATGACGATTTTCTGCTATATTTCGCTTTGGGAGCATCCCTCTTGATGGTCCAACAATAATCGGGCCAGCATTGTAGGATTCTATTTGCCTTAATATCTCTTTTCCATAGCTTGAATATCTTCCTGATGAAAGTGTTCCCCGTGCTCATTGTTTATTTGAAAAATAATTATTTAAATCAATTAATTTAAATTTAAATACAAAAAACAGTGGGTGATGAGAAATCCGAATACATATTTGAAATCACGATAAAAACTGCATCAAGTACGACTATTGGCACTCATGAGACAAAAATCATGTTGACCAGTGTAATTTAATATGAAATCATCTTTACTACAAAAGAACACAATATTACGACTTTGTACGGTTCTTGCAAGACCAGTATTAAGATTTGGTAGTGAAACATGGACAATTCGAAGAAGAGATGAATGTCGAATAATAGCAAATGAGATGTGATTTATGCTCCTTACAGCAGGCTATACAAAGTGGAACCATAGAAAAATAGGGAAATTATGGAAGATTCTGCAAAATATACAAAACTACCAGAACAACTGTAAAGCCCATATTTAACAAATGCCGTCTCATAGAATTCCAAAAACTGTGATTCAATATTATCCTCAAAGTAAAAGATCGCTGTGACGTCCAAAAAAGCGCTGGATAGAAAATTCCTCTTTGAGACAGTAACAGGCCACATGACCTAATACTTGCACGGATGATGATGGTGATAATAATTTAATTAAAAATACTATTTAAAATATGTCAACCTCGAAATAAAAATGAAATTATGGTTTTACAATAATCATACATTTTTTTTGACTCGGGTTATCAATGTCTACCATTCAATTAGAATTAGCCCGTAATCATCCCATTTCGGGCAAGGGCCTCCTGCGACTGCAGTGTGCCTTACGTTATATCCCCAGGTTAGCCAATCCCTTGGGACAATCACTTCAACTTTTTTTAAGGATTGCTTCCATCTTTGTCTGCCTTGTGCTATTCTAGTCCATAGTGTTCCTAGATGACACTTAAACACTTCACTCCAACGCTTTTTTTTTGTCTTCAACTTTCCTTTTCTGGGTTCCCACATAGTCACTGTATAAGTCCACTTTTTAGGATCCATTCGGAGCAGATTACCCCCCCCCATTTCCATTTCAACCCCATTGCTGATGTTGCTGCGTCTTTTAGCCTCGTTATCTTGCGGATGTCCTCGTTCCTGAAGCGGCCCCTTCTTGTGATTTTTAATTTTGGGTGTTAAAGGGACAACATGTTTTCAATAGATGACTTAGATCTACAACATGGGGACTATACGTTACATTTCCTTCGAATGAAACAATTTTCAAGATGTTTAAGTCTGAAAGTCCATCGACTCCAGCCAGGTTTGGATCCGCGAATTTCTGAAAGAAATGGGGAATGGCAACACTAGTCCATCGCGACCAATACTTATTGTGCTGTGGACGTTGAACTTGGTATTTTCTGCTGGTAAGGTGTTTGAAATCATTCAGTTGACTGTCTAGTTTATTAAGGAATTAATATTGTCGAAGCATTGTTCTTTCTCAGGTAATAACACTTCACAGTGCACGAATGGGAAATGAAAAGGGGGCATGTAAGATTGTTGTAGGAAAACCAGATCAAGAATGAGGTGGGAGAATAACATTAACCATGCTTTGAGAGAAATCGATTATACAGGAGATGATTGGAAGACATTAGATCAGGATATAGATGTGTGGAGAACTTGTGTCCGCGCGGCTATGAACCTATGGGTTCGATAATGCCAGTGCGTTAGTTATTCCAAGACAGTACTTCTGAATTTGAGGGTTTAAAATTAGATCTGAATAAAGGACGATTACATTTTCGGCAAGGAAAATTTGAAGTCAGAGCTTCTTTTGAATGAAAGATAAACGATTGGTACCGTATCACAGAGATAAATATAACGTTGTAGAGCTCTGATATCCAGAGAAAATGCAGGTTTAGTTTCGTGCAGTAAATACGCGACGTAAATTCACTAAACAAAATAAGTACTGTATACAATGCTTCAGTTGACACTCACCTTTATTTATTGCACCTTTTTTAAAGTTTTACTGTAATATATGGTGTGGTAAATTCTATGCACTGGACAGGTAACATTTTCTGTTTGAAGGTAGGGTGTTTGTTCTCCACTTGTAATTTTTAATAATTTAATTCATTGCACGGAAAGTCACATTTAAAATCCAATTAGTGTTAAATACAGCTACTATTAAAATGAATATTTACACATTTTTTTAATATACAATAATTATCATTAGTGTTATATGCTTCATTTCGTGGTATGTGTGATTTTTCATAAGTAGAAAATGTTTATTAATATAAATTCGAGACGTAATACGAGGTAAGTAGATTTCATAAGAAGATCTATATTCGTTATGTGGTTTCTTATGGATTCCCGAAACTCCAGGGGATGAGTGGTGTATATATGGTTATGCAAGTGCGACCACATGAGCGTGTTTGAGAGAGAGAGAGGAGAGGGAGAGAGAGAGAGAGAGAGGGAGAGCGGATGAGGAGAGAGAGAGATGAGAGGAGAGAGAGAGAGAGAGGAGAGAGGAGAGAGGGAGAAGAGAGAGAGAGAAGAAGAGAGAGGAGAGAGGGGGGGAGAGAGAGAGATAGATAGAGATAGAGAGGCGAGAGCGAGAGAGAGAGAGAGTAAAATCAGGGGAAGGGAAGAGAGAGGAGGAAGAGCAGGAGAGAAAGGGACGAGAGAGGAAGAGGGAAGAGATAGATAGATAGATAGATATGGGGGAGAGAGAGAAGAACGATGACTTTTTTCGGTTGTATATGTGTATTTTAAGGATTTACGTCTTAATGTGTAATAATATTTTTCGTGAAATATTGATGAGTTTACTGTTTTATTTTTTTATGTATATATATATATATATATATATATATATTATATATACCTAGGAACAATAATCACAAATAGGAATGAGATGCACAAAGAAATTAAAACATAGGCTCAATTCTGGAAATGCATGCAATTATGCATTGCAGAGGACCTTTGATGTCCCAACTCCTTTCAAAAAAGGTTAAAACTGAAAATATATAAAACTATTATTCTACCAGGTATATTATATGGGTGCGAACCATGGACTCTTACTTTAAGGGAGGACAGGAGATTACGAGTATTTGAGAATAAAGTTCTTAGGAAAATTTTTGGACCAAAGAGAGATGAACAGGACAGGTGAATGGAGAAGACTACATAACAATGAACTACATGGTCTTTATAGGAAGCCAGATATAATAAGAACAGTTAAGTCCCGTAGACTGCGATGGGCAGGACAATGTTGCGCGTATGGGGAATGAAAGACGTGCATGGAAGGTTCTTGTAGGAAAGCCAGAAGGAAAACGCCCAGTTGGTAGACCAAGAATGAGGTGGGAGGGAGAACAACATTAACTATGATTGAGGGAGGAAGTAGATTATACAGGGAATGATTGGAAAGCATTAGCTCAGGATAGGGATGTATGGAGAGCTTATGTCCGTGCGGCCATGAAAACCTACGGGTTCGATAGTGCCAGTGAGTAAGTAAGTATATATATATATATATATATTAAGGCAGATGAATTAAGAACACTGCGATGGGCAGGACATGTGGCACGAATGGGGAATGAAAGAGGTGAATGGACGCTTCTTGCAGGAAACCAGAGAGAAAACGACCAGTTGTAGATCAAGAATGAGGTGCGAGAATAATACTAACCATGATTTTAGGGAAGTAGATTATACAGGAGATGATTGGAACACATTAGCTCAGAATAGGCATCTATATAGAGCCTATGTCCACGCGGCAATGAACCTATGGGTTCGAGAGTACCAGTGAATTAGTTAGTTGGCTAGTTAGTTATGTAGGCCTGTAACATAACTGGAACCTAAACAAGAGAGAAATAATATGCAGTATTACTTTTATGTTATTTTTTGATTATAGGCTATATCAGAATTAGGCACGAATAACCATATAGGCTCTCGTATACCACTCGAGTGAGTGTAAACACAGTGTAATTAAATTTAATAAAGTAGAGATCGATTGAAGAGAAATGTCACCACATGTTGTTGTTAAGAGGATGGAAAATCAAACGCTTAAATGGTATGGCCATGTACAAAGAATGGAAAATTAAATATGGCCAAAAAATACATACCAATGGTCACCCCCTGGAAGAAATAAACGTGGCAAACCAAGATGGAAATGGAAAACCTACGTCAGAACTATAATGGATGATAGGAATTTGGAAGAGGGAGAGTTGGAATGATAGAGATAAAATGGGAGCTGAAGACGGCCAAACATATAAGTGGGGGAAAGCCGAGAAAGAATAAGAAAGAAGAGATCGATTTATGCATTATTGCGAGTTTTTAACTATAAGAAGTTCTTGTAGATAATTCTCTATTACTTCAGGTTATTATCGTTGCGAAACGAACAACAAATTTTTTTGAGAGACTTTCTCTTCAATTAATTTTTAGGACGGAAAAATCCAAGGATAAAATCCTCCAGGAGGGACTTTAAGCCGTGGGTCACGAGTCTGAATATTTTCAGGCTCGTAAAAGATCCTCAAGCCTGAATAAAGAGGCCTCTAAGCAAAATTTACCGACATCAACGTCCTAATAAAACCTTAGTTGCCTTTTAAAAGTCTCATTGGGTCGGTGTTGTTGACCATATGCCATCCATGACATATACGAGCAAATAAGGTAACAAAAAATTAACTAGGTCTAGTTATTCCTTACAAAGGAGAGACTATGTCTCAACAATGGGTTATGCCATTCTAGGTATTATCGCCTCACTATGATGGTTGTCCGTTTTTATAAAAACGGGTACCGCGCGACAATGCTTGGCAATAATTACATGTAGTAATTATTATTAGTGGCGGTAGTCAGCATCTTTATATTTAATTATGTATAAAAGCTGCTGGACAAACAAAGCGAGCCTCTGGACAACTATCTATTTGAGGCTATAATAGTATATATATGTAGGCTAATAAATTTGTTATCTACCCAGTTTCCTACCTTGGAAGGAAGATGTATTCAGGATCGTTTTCCCTAAAGGGGAGAAAAAAAAACATTGCTCAGCAGGTTTTAATGCCACGAATTTCTGATTGAGAGGTGAGAATGGTAGCCACCAGACCATCTGATCAGGAGGTTAGACACGTAATAGAGCTGCTCTAGGCATGCCCCTTTCTGCGAGACCTTCCTCTAACTGAAAATAACTATCAGATATAGAACACCATAAGTTAACAGTGACAATGCCAGGTTATTTGATGACTGTTATTACAGCTTTGGGGAATGTCTTCATACGGTGCTCTTGTTCTGATTTATACCACCTGTTATAATTCCTGCCGGATATTCATAAATTTGTACTATTATTTCAAGCGTAATTAACGGTTTCAGAACATGTAGGTTATATAACTGAAAATTAACATTTGCATATGATTCACACATGCGTGTCTGGATTGGTTTAACCGACAGTGGGTCATGCTATAATGCCAAGTGAATCTATTCCAAATTACATGTAGGATAAATCTCCATACAGAATATGGTCTCCAGGTTTGATTTAATATTACTCTCATTGTAATATCACTTCTAGTTATATCTATGCTGTTAAATTTTCTGCCATATTTTAAAATCTGGCACTAAAAGGCAGGCTGTCTCTGTGAAAAAAACATAAAACATATATAAAGCAGTGATACGCACAATATGGGCCTATGCTTCCGAAACAAGATCAGATACTGTTTAAAAACAGAACAAAGTTTAGAAACAAATGAAAGAATATTCTGTGGAAGATTGCACATAAATCAAGGAAAAAATAAAATTATTAAATTAAAGAATTAAGATGGCAGTGATGTTCAGGCAATAGGCGAATGGGTTAGAAGACATAAGATTTGAATGGAATCAACATTAATCCCGCATGACACCAGATAGAATTGTATAGCATAGCAAGAGATAAATTGCCACAGAGGATGGGAGAAGACACCTGGAAGACCAAAAATAGGAGATGGAGGGACTTTAATTCTGGATGGAACAGTTCATGGACCTAAAACAAAGAGGAGGATGAGAAGAAGAAGAAGAAAGAAGAAGAAAAAAAGAAGAAGATATTCTTGCCGTTATCTATTATTTGTATCCGAAAACATGGCCTCTTAATTATATAAAAAAAGAAAAGGTTAAGAGTATCTGAGAATAAAGTTCTTAGGACAATTTTGGCCTAAAGAGGAATAATACGAGTAGCATGCCATTCAAATCGTTAGAGGATGAAGAAGACCTACAACTCAGTGGTATTAATAAGCTGTTAGCCTATGCTGATGATGTAGTACTATTGGGTGATAGCGAGGAGATATGAAGGCCGACACGCACACCCTATTGAGTAACACTAAGAAATTGGGGACTGGAATTAATTAATATCAATAAAAATTAAATATATGGTCACACATAGAAACTACATTATATAATGGAAGTGGATCTTCGGGTTCAATAGTTCCAGAAAGTTAGCTAGAAACTATAATGTAGAAAAAATGTACAGTTATGATGGAAAAAATTGTTCAATATTTCATAGAGACACTTTCTGTATTTTGTAAAACATTATTTTATATTCGCCCGAGCTTAATGTATACTTCTCTTCTACTATATTTATTAGTGACCCCTACTTAGTATATGAAAGAATGAGTTGATGAGAGTATGAAAGACTTGTTTAGTAGAGATTAGGAAAGAAAAATCAATTAGAGGCTATTTGTGCTGACCTCTGACAGAAAATCGTGAAGCACGCGATCTCTGGGAGGAGTTTGATCAAATTTGGTTCCTAAGACGTGCCCTCACTTTGTTTTCTTTTGTTCATGGTTTCAGCATAATAATGCTGTTTCACTTAGGTGATTGATTTACTCGTATATGACTTCCACGTGTTTTGCACATAACCAAGGAAAACTATATGTTAAGATTAATACAATTTAACCAGATACTCTTCCTGTTACGCCGTTTGTCAGATATATTTCTAGGAAAGATTAAACTGTTTTCCTGGATGGGGCAAATCTAAATGTTTTAGGGATATTATTCAATTTAAATGTAACACTAAAAGAAATAATAATAATAACAGAAAAAAGATCGAAAATATAGTGAAAAAAGAATGCAAAATTATAAGAAACGTTTTAGGTCCACAAGACATAGATGAAGCATTTAGACTCAGAAGTAAAAAGGAAATAAAAATATATACAAACATTCATAGTGATATTAGAAAAGGTTAAAATTGTATGGCCATATTAAACAAATGACTCCAATAGGCTTAAAAACAGATAATGGAATTCTACGAAAACAGAAGTAAAGCTCTAGTGGATTACCATGAAGTGGATGGATGAAGTCAAAAAAGGACTTAAAATTGGCAGGAGATTACTAAAGAAGCTATATCCCAAACAGATATATATTTAGAATTAGGTGAATAAGTGGCAAGTTGACCAAGAGGACAAACCGGAAGAAAAAAACTGGAACAACTTGGACAGATGAGAAAAAAAACAGCTCATAGCAAAAGAATGACAGAAATTTGGGCCCAAGGGAACGCCTCTAAGTATTTGGCGTAGTCCTACATGGGCTCATCCGCAATTAAAAAAAATAATAATAATCTCTTCTTCTTCTACTATAAGGTTTAGGCTATGCAGCCTGTTCCGGCGAAGTTAAAAGTGGAGTCCATCTTCTGCGTGGTCGGCCAAATCTCTTGTTCCTCTGGGATTATACAGGAAGAAGGTTATTTTTGGTATTCTTTCGTTGTTCATTCTCATTAAGTGTTCGTCCATTTCTTATTTTTTCGCTGATTTTATCTTCAATTTTATATATATTTAATTCTTCTCGTATATAGTTTCATTCCTGATTCTATCCGCTCTGTGCATCCTTTCACATTACGTAAAAACAGCATTTCCGCAGTTTGTATCCTGCTTTTATCCCTTGATTTATTATCCAATTTTCACTTCCATACAATAACAAAGGACCAGCCATGTGTTTATATAATTTAAGTTTCGTATCTTCCTTGTTTTCCGACTAAGGTTCTTTTTATGATTCCACAAATAGCCTGAAATTTATTTACTTTATTTTCTATATCTTTATTTTCTCTATAGTTATATCACATCCTAAATATTGGAAATGTGATAACTTATAATAATAATAATAATAATAATAATAATAATATATAATAATAATTATTATTATTATTATTATTATTATTATTATTATTATTATTATTATTATTTTTAGCTTTTCGCGGGTATGAGCCACTAAGAGTAAAAATCCATTAGAGAATAAAATAATAGAACAAGTGAGCAATTTTATATACTGAGATACAATGTGCCATATAGAAAAAAGTAAATACATTGAAAACAAAATAAATACAGTTAGTTAATGTGTGTCACCAATAAAATGAACTCTCAAATGAACTAGAAAGGAGACACTTTCAAAATTTCATATAAAACAATGGCTGTTCCAACACTATTGTATGGATCGGAACGTGGGTCTTAATCAGAAAACCAGCAACGAAGAATAGAAACGACTGAAATGAGGTTTCTGAGGAGTGTGGCTGGCTATACAATAATGGATTAAGGCGAAGTGAGGAATATACGAAGATAACTGAATATATTCAAACTATTAGATAGAATTACACGATTACAGATATGAATGAATGGACCACATCAATAGAATGGATAACAGTAGAATTCGAAACAGATTTTCATTACATCCCACTAGGCGAAGGAAATGTTGGAAGACCCAGTAAAAGATGGATAGAAGACAATTCTAACATGAGATCGAAACACGACCAGCGGATCTAATCCTTGATGTGATGATGATGATGATGAATAATAATAGAACCAGAAAAAAATAAGTTACAAATATATAATTCAGTAGTGAGAAGTACTGTACACATGGAGCTGAAGTTTGGAAATTCATAAAAAATTATATCGATGGAAATGGATTTCTTGAGGAGAGCAGCAAGATGTTCAAAAATTAGAAAAAAATCAGAAATACTGTCATACGAGAAAAAATGAATATTATATATTCAATAGTAGATTATATAAGATATAAGCAATTAAATTGGTATGGGCACGTATGACGAATGCAAGAAGAAAGGTTACCCAGAAAAAAAATTGGAATGGTGTCCACGCGGATGATGAAGGAAAGGAAGATCTCGAAACTCGTGGATGCAAGAAATAAGAACTGGAATGAGAACAAGATGGCTGGAGGACATGGAGGGATGTGTAGAGACGAGAGAAGAAGAAACATAAAACTTTAGGCACAGAAAGTTGTGTAAACATTAAAAATCGTATCTATAGTTTTTAATTAAATATTATTATTATTATTGTTATTATTATTATTTTTATTATGTTATTATTATTATTATTAACGAAACGTATTAACGAAAATTTATATAGGCCTACTCTGGAAAACCAGCGCATGCAAGAATTAATGCAATTAAAATCATTGAGGAGAATGGCAAGAAATAGACTTCCAAAATTGGCATTCCAATATACCCCAACTGGACATAGGGACCAAGGAAGACCAAAAATCGGTGGAAAGATCAAGACCATCTTCGCTAGGTTTACCGTACAGGCCACATGGCCTAAACGAATTTGTTCATGATGATGATGAAATATATACATATCTGCCTGAATCAGGATTTGAACCCAATGTCTCTTGATTTACTAGATCTTAGTTTGAAATCTCGGTTCCGGCAGACTTTGGTCTCTTTAGTCGTACTCTTATTATTTTTTTTTATTAGAAACCAAAATTAAAATTGCCAAAACAATATTTCGAATAGTGTCCACCGCTTGTGGTCTTGGGGTGGTAGCGTGCTGCCTTGTCACGCAGCGGGCCCGGGTTCGATTCCCGGTCGCGACAGTTTTTTCTGGGGTGAGGTTTTTATCGGGGTTTTTCCTCACCTGTAAGACAAAATGTCAGGAAAACTTTAAGGCCCAAAACGGTCCCCGAAATCATATGGCCATCGCAGTCATCATCATTCATATTCATCTTAGGTTGTAGGATTAGGAACTCTCCTGGCGCACCATTATCATCATCATCATCATCATCCATCATATCATCGGGGCGGACGTAACCCCGCCTCTCAGGCGCCCCAACCTCAGAAGTGGGGTTACAAATACACCATGCCAGGAGAGAAACCATCAGGAATGTCGAAAAGACAAACCGGGGGCATTTGAAAAAAAAAAATCGAATAGCTAATTAGGTTCTTGGATATAACACCGTGTTTGTTCTTCAGCCCAGAAGACGAAGCCAGCAAGAACTGGGGAACGTTGGCCACAACAGGATTCCAACCCACCACGGTGGAATACCCGAGAAACTTAAAATGTACAGTGAATCTCCGTATTAATTGTTACATCATGGAAAAGCATTGTTAACTTACTGCTCCATAGTTTGAACCTGAATTCTCTATTTAAAACAATGTTAATAAAATATTTATTACAGCAGTGCGCGGCTTCGTGACGTAATAGGTTAGACACTCCCTATCCACCACAGAGCTAAGAGTTCGCGTCTCGGTCACTCCATTTGGAGACAAGGGCCAGCTTTTTATTTTTCCGGCTATTCTTCCCATTTTCTCCTGCCAGAAACGTCATTCGTTTAGATTTCCAAATCTATGCCATTCCATTTCATCTACCCTTGTGATGGTTGCAAAGGACTAGTTAGCTGACATCCTGTGAATATTACTGACCTCTAATACGAGCTTCATATCATTTCATCCCTCGACCTGGCATTTCTATTAATGGCAACAGAAATTAACTATTTGGGATGCTCAACTAAGGTACCTTACCTAGCAGAGTTAAAGTTTGAAATTAAATTATACGGGTAGAAATTAATATTCATCATCATCATCATCTTCATGGTAGGCAATCGGCCTGTTCCGCTCTCAGAATTCATCTTCCCATCGTCTTCTGGGACGTTTCATAACTCTATAGCCTTGAGGTTGGTACAGCAGTGCTTGTTTTGTTAGCCTAGAAGAGTCGAATCTTAAAATATGTTCATGTTATTTTTGTTTACAGTTTTGTATTTTTTCATTCAGATTAAACTTTTTGAGTTCTTGCCTAATAGTTTCACAAGGAATGTGGTCTCTTAGAGTATATCCTGCAACGTATCTGAGGAACTTCACATCTGATGTTTCTAGTAATCTTCCAGTAAACTTACCTATAAATAAATTGTAACAAGAAATAATATTCATTATTAGATATTTCGATAAAAAAATAATAGAATGGAGAAAATAAAAGAATGGAGGACGTTATATTGCTAAAAAAATAATGTAATTAATACCGCTATGAAAGATTAAGAAAGTAAGATTGAAGAAATATTGAATTAGCGTGGAATTGGAAATTAAACAAAATGTGTGGTCTGATAGAGCTTTGCTTCCAAACCATCTGCTATCAGACTTTGTTACAGCCTCATACAGTTCTATATTGATATTAAGGAATTACCTCTATTCATTGGCATAGATAGATAGTTTCCTCAGGATAAATGTTATTACGTTCGTATGTATTATCTCAATCCACCGCTGTGCCTTGTCACTCAGCGGACCCGGTTTCGATTTCCGGTCAGGACAGGCTTCTGGGTGAGGTTTTTTTCGGGTTTTTTCCTCATATGTAAGATAAATGTCAGGAAGCTTAGGGTCCAACGGTTCCCGAAAATCATCCGGCCATCATCATCATCCTTATCACCATCATCCTTCACCGGTGTGGAAAACAACGGGTAGCTACCACACCTATAATTCCCTAGTAAAGCTGCAAAGCACAGCATGAAAATGCTATGATTGCAGTGAAAGACTGTCATCGGGCAGAATTACCATAGATAGATGTATTTTATCATTCCATTGATGTTTTATATTTCTTATTACGCATATATTTTTATATCTTACATATATTATTTTATTGCGTCTTGTTAAACTTTGTAATGGCAACTTTAAATTTTATGAAAGTCAATAAATAAAAAAAAATTGAAGGAGAATAACAAGTACAACCTAAAATTTGTATTTGTAAGTTCCAGTAAAATGAATAGGCAATGAAACATATAACCAACTGACTGGCACTTCGAAAAATAATAATAATATATAATAATATAATAATAATAATAATAATAATAATAATAATATAATAATAATATTAATACAATATTTTTCATTAGGCATTACTTATTTTAAACGCTATCATATATCCTTTTATCTAGGACTAAAATTGTAATTGAATTTTCCATTCTTAATTACTTTCGTTAATCTAAAAAGTGTAGGCTGTTTGTTTTTAAGGGAATTATGTTCTATGCATGTGATCACGGACCACTGGTTATGAACTATACGGCCACAGGTGTAAACTCCATCGAATCCTATCGATTACATGACTAATAACGTTTGTGGTACCATGTTTTTTTTATATTGCGACATAAACGAGTTCTTTATTTTCTAAATCCTACGTTGGGTAGCTTAGATTAGGATTTGAATCGGTCAGCTATATTTAATTTACATTACGAAAATTTATCTTAAGTTTTATATTTTTTTCTTATTCTTTAAACAGTTTGGATAGACGGTTACGATAATAGATCGCATCCCGGTGGAATTGGAGAAAATTTCACCGAGTAAAGCAAACTAGATCGGTCTCTAAACACGATGTTAACTAACTCCATAGCACGACAGGCCTAGAAGGCCCTTGGCCTAACCAGCCAGCTGCTGGCCTCACATCTACATGTGTTAATCACAGAGGTAGACGATCATCCTGCAGGTGTAGGGATGACGTGTGATCAGCATGTCAGGTCTCCTAGCTGTATTAGCTGGTTTTCTCAACCTGAAACACGATGTTAGAAATTATATTTTTTCAATGATTCATATATTTGCATAATCCATATTGTTTATATCAATATTTTGGTGATTTTTAAGTTATATTCTAATTAATTATTCCCTTTTTTTCGAATTTTTCTCACCAAAAAGTGTATTTACCTCAGATAGCTAATTACAAACTGTAAATAGTGATTTGTCCGTTTATTGGCGTTCGTTTGTTTTAATTATGATCATTTACCAAACAATCACCAAAGTGTATCATAGAATGGATATGCATTAAAACGTTTTGATCTGCAAGAAAAGAACGATTACCGAAAGTTTTCCTTAACAAAATATTTTGAATTTACTATCCATACTCTCTAGAATTTCAAAAAGCGCTGGAGTTAGAAATACATTTTAAAACAAAAATAAAGATGTAAATTTCCGAATACGTTTTGTATCTTTTTCAGGCTGCTATTGTTCGGTTAGGAAATGCTTTAATTTTATGCAATATGTAATTATCGTGTCCTGTCGATATCTCCTAGTTTCTGGCACTGTCATAAATTTCACTGTTTTAATTATATTTTGTGTAAGTTATCAGATCTCTGGGCTGAAGCTGAAATGGTATGCAAAATGAAGGAATAAGGAAACAATTGAAAGTGAATAATGTGACAGTTGAAATCGTAAAACACCTTGCCCACGGAGGGTACATGCACAACACGTTCAGGACTGCCTGCCGAGAAATCAGCATTTCATTGGGGAAAGGCAAAAATAAAGTACTCATAATCTGATTTATGACGTTTCTACTTTCATCAAGTAAGTTGTTTTAATTTAGCCTTTTCATGCGCTGTTGGCATTTTATCACAGGGTGATACTGTTCGTGATGACTGAGAATGGCACTCACTGGTGCTTTCTTCGGTAGTAGTGACTGTTATAGAAGAGGTCTAAATAATGTAATGAATTTTGATTTAATGCAATATAAGTTCGGTGTTAAACGCGAAAAAGGGATTCTGAATATCACTATGTGTGCAAGACAAAATCGAACAAGCATTTTAATTAAATAACCACGTAACAATCAAGAGATATAAAATTCTTCATAATCGGAGATGAAATATTTGAGGGAAGTTAGAGGAAAGGCTAGAAGAGATAATGTGAAATACGTCAATTAGAGAAAGTCTGAATATTGAAACAGCACTGAACATTATAAAAATGTAATAATACGAAATAGTATGAATATATAAATCATAATGGATGACTGAAGGGTCTGTAATGCAAGAACATAATCAAAAACACAAAGGAAGGAAAGGAATCGTGCATTATTCGAGACAATAAGAAGCAAACGTAAGAATTTACTTGTATACTACATTTATGGATGCGAAAAAGGTATCTTACTTTAAGAGATGAGAAGATGAAAGTTATCTTGAGTTTTTCGCGTCATGGAGACAAGGTCGGCCTCTGGCCACTGATTCAGACGTTTCGGTACGATCCCACATGCCATTATCAAGGAATGATAGGTTCGAGTCACTGGTTTAGGTCTTTCTTAATCATACTTATATCTTCGAAAAATCTACAATATGACACACACACACACATATATATATATATATATATATATATATATATATATTTTAAAGGGTAATTGAGAATAAAGTGATTTGGGAAATTTCTGGACCAAAGAAAGATAAATAGACTGGTGAATGGAGAACACTACATGTCAATGATCTACGTAATATTTCTAGCAAATCAAATGCGATAACAATATTTAAGTCCCGTAGACTACATTGGGCAGGGCATGTGGCACGAATGAAAAAAAAGAGGGTTTTGTTAACTATTAGGAAAACCAAAACCAAAGAGAAAGACCCCAGTTAAGTTGGCCAGAAATGAAGTGGAGAATAATATTAACCATGCTTTGAGAGAGTGAGTACATGACGTTATATATATATATATATATATATATATATATGGGGCACGCCGTAGTGTAGTGGTTAAGGCACTGCACTACAAGCCGGAAGGTCGAGGGTTCGAGTCCCGGTGGGGTCAGGATTTTTAAACTGACCTAAACCTTCTGGCGGCACTATGGCCCTGAGGTCGACTCAGCCTCTAACGTAAATGAGTACCAGACGCTTGTTCTGGGGATAAAGACGGCCGTCACGCATGGCTGACAACCCAGCTGACATCAAGTGCCGATTGTCCAGAAAAGTGGGAGCCTTAACCTTCTACTACCCCAAGGGCCTCCTGAGGCCTGTAGTGGGATACTTTTACCCTATATATATATATATATATATATATATATATATATATATATATACTTACTCACTCACTGGCACTATCGAACCCGTAGGTTCATGGCCGCGCGGACATAAGCTCTCCATACATCCCTATCCTGAGCTAATGCTTTCCAATCATTTCCTGTATAATCTACTTCCCTCAAATCATAGTTAATGTTGTTCTCCCACCTCATTCTTGGTCTACCAACTGGGCGTTTTCCTTCTGGCTTTCCTACAAGAAGTTTCCATGCACGTCTTTCATTCCCCATACGCGCAACATGTCCTGCCCATCGCAGTCTACGGGACTTAACTGTTCTTATTATATCTGGCTTCCTATAAAGACCATGTAGTTCATTGTTATGTAGTCTTCTCCATTCACCTGTCTCTTCATCTCTCTTTGGTCCAAAAATTTTCCTAAGAACTTTATTCTCAAATACTCGTAATCTCCTTTCCTCCCTTAAAGTAAGAGTCCATGTTTCGCACCCATATAATATAACTGGTAGAATAATAGTTTTATATATTTTCAGCTTAACGTTTTTTGAAAGGAGTTGGGACATCAAAAGTCTCTGCAATGCATAATAGCATGCATTTCCAGAATTGAGCCTATGTTTAATTTCTTTGCGCATCTCATTCCTATTTGTGATTATTGTTCCTAGGTATTTGAATTCAGCCAATTCCTCAAAATTTCCCTCATTTGTCATTAGCTGTCCATTTCCATTATATAATGTATTTCTACGTGTGACCATATACTTAGTTTTACTGATATTTACTTCCAGTCCTAATTTCTTAGTGTTACTCAATAGTGTGTGCGTGTTGGCCTTTAGTATCTCCTCGCTATCGGCCAGTAGTACTACATCATCAGCATAAAACTAACAGCTTATTAATACCATTCAGTTGTAAGCCTTCCTTATTCTCTAAAGATTTAATGGCATGCTCTAGTACAAAATTAAATAGTAGAGGAGATAGTGCATCTCCTTGCTTCAACCCATTCTGGATTTCAAAAGTGTCTGAAAACTGTTTGCCTACACGCACCCTACTCTTTGAGCCATTTAGACACATTCGTATAAGTCTAACTAACTTTTTGGGAATTCCGAACTCCAGCAGGATACTATATAACTTCTCCCTCTTAATTGAATCATATGCTTTTTTGAAGTCTACATATAGTTGATGTACAGTACCATTATATTCCCATTTCTTTTCTAAAATCTGTCTTATACTAAAAATCTGATCTGTTGTAGACCTGTTTCTTCTAAATGCACATTGATGATCTCCTAGAATGTCATCAATATAGGGAGCAAGTCTGCTTACTAATATATTTGTTAAAATTTTGTACGAAGTTGAAAGTAATGAGATGCCCCTATAGTTGTTGCAATCAGTTTTATCTCCTTTCTTATAAATTGGTACGATAATTGATTCCTTCCATTCATCTGGAAGAGCTTCTTTTTCCCAAATCATACTAAGCAACCAGCGTATCTTGTCCATCAATTTTTCTCCCCCTGATTTTATCAGTTCTGCTGGGATCTCATCTGAACCTGATGCTTTATACATCTTCAATTTTTCAATTGCCATTTCAACCTCTAATGCACTTGGCTCTGCGACTAGCATTTCTGCTGTCTGTAACTTATCCTCCTCAATGTCCTGTTCTGTATGTACATTTAATAGCTGATTAAAATAACTTTTCCATCTATTTAATATACTCTTGGAATCTGCAATCATATCCCCATTTTCATTCCGAATTATGTTTGTTCTAGCCTGTAACCCTTTCTTCTCTATACTAATTCCCTGATATAATTCTCTAATGTTCCTATTTTTTGCATTCATTTCAAGATCATTAATCTTCTCTCTCAAATATTCCCTCTTTTTTACTCTTTAGTAACTTGGTGGTTTCCCGTCTAACACTACCCAATTGCTCTAAATTTACCTCATTTGGCTCGTGTAACCATTTCATTTTTGCTAGCTTTCTTTTCTTTACAATGTCGGCACATTCCTCATCAAACCATTTCTTGTTTTGCCTCTTTTTTAAACAACCAATGCTTTCTGATGCTGACAATTTAATAGTATCTCTTATAGCCTCCCATTCTTTATTTATATCAGTTTCTTCTTCGTTTGCCACATTGTCATCTGAAGATTCCAGTACTTCAAATCTATTAGCAATTTTGATTTGGTATTCTTGCCGCATTTCATCATTTTTCAAGTTTTTTAATTCATATTTTACTGAATCATCTTTAGCGTTTGTTCCTCTCATAAGCGATAGCCGTTGTCTGATTTTCACTCTGACCAGATGATGATCCGAATTGCAGTCTGTCCCTCTAACTGATCTAACATCAATGATGCTACTGTGCCAGCGTTTATCCACTAATACATGATCTATCTGGTTCCGAGTTTCTCCATCTGGGGACGTCCAGGTGTATTTATGAATATCCTTATGCTGAAATGTTGTGCTCTTAACAATGAGATTCTTTGATGTGGCAAATGTGACTAATCTAACCCCGTTGTCGTTACTATCTTCATGAAGACTGAATTTGCCTATTGTTGGTTTGAATATATCTTCCCGCCCCACTTTTGCATTAAAATCTCCTAAGACAATTTTCATATGATATCGTGAAAGGCTATCAAATAAGCATTCTAATTCTTCATAGAACTCATCCTTGATCTTGTCATCTTTATCTTCTGTGGGGGCATGTACATTTACAATTATAAAATCATGTCGTTTACCCTTTAGAATTATGTATGATATCCTATCACTAACAAACTTAATATCTCGGATAGCGGATAGGATCCTCCTTCTGACTAAAAAACCCGTTCCAAATGCAGGTCTTTCTGCACCCCCATAGTATAATGCAAAGCTTCCTGATTCCTGACTACCTTCTCCTGGCCACCTAACTTCCTGTAAAGCGACTATATCCAAGGGCGATTTATCTAATTCCCGCGTTAATATCTCTAGTGCCCCGCTATTGTATAAAGTCCTAACATTCCATGTTCCTAGGAACATGTCCCTGTGTTTGAGCCTTTGGCATGGGTTCCCTGAAGTAGTCCCCGCCCGGAGAACCGAATGGGGGACTATTTGACCTCCGGAAAATTTTACCCCAGTAGAACCCATGTCCGCATTTCTTGACGGTTGTATTTTTACGGTGAAAGATCGTCACTCTTTCGCCCAAGGTACTTATTTCGTCTGGCTTATCACCTTCGACCAGTCCGGCATGGGTAACCCTATCGGCAGCAATGCTACCGCCGGCATAGCTCTCAGGATCATTTAAGCACGCAAGCCACTCCACCACGACAAGGTAAAGATACCATGGAGGGATATATATATATATATATATATATATGTTATAATTAAATGTTTAACATTAAGCAATGCAAGCTTAATATGGTATGATAAGAAAAATAAATGCCTGGACGGGATTCGAACCCGGATCTCTGAGTCTGTACATCAGCGTGATATTCATTACACCACCAGGCGAATCCAATCCAAACACTTATGTTTCTTATATATGTATTATATTCTCCATTATTACTAGATGTCGCGAGAACTCGGTCTTCACTGCCATCTAGTAGCTGACTATAACAAGTAAGCAAATTAAAGAGAATATTTTTTTACTTTATAGCAGTGACGCTTTATCGATGTTGTAATTAAATGTTTAACATTGAGCAATGCAAGTTTAATATGGTATGATAAGAAAAATAAATGCCTGGACGCGATTCGAACCCGGATCTCTGAGTCTGTACCTCAGCGTGATATCCATTACACCACCAGGCGAATCCAATCCAAACACTTATTTTTCTTATATATGTATTGCATTCTCCATTATTACTAGATTGTAGTGAAGACCGAGTTCTCGCGACATCTAGTAATAATGGAGAAGATATAATACATACATAAGAAAAATAAGTGTTTGGATTGGATTCGCCTGGTGGTGGAATGGATATCACGCTGAGGTACAGACTCAGAGATCCGGGTTCGAATCCCGTCCAGGCATTTATTTTTCTTATCATACCATATATATATATATATACACACACACACCACATTAAGTTCCAAGAAAGCTGAAAATGACACGGGAAAATTTTAAGATGTCCTTAAATTGAAAGGGGATGGAAGGCTTTCAGAATAGGGGTGATATGTGTTCAAAATGTCGGTTTCTCCAGCCGTTTATATGTATATTCTATTCTATAGTAATTCTGTCCGAGGTCAGGTTTCATGCTCTACTTTGCAGCTTTGCTAGGGAATTACAAGTGTGGTAGCTTCCCGTTGCTTTCCACATAGGTGAAGGAAGATGATGATGATGATGGCAGATGATTTTTCGGGGATCGTTGGGCTCTAAGCTTCCTGACATTGTCTTACAGGTGAGGAAACCCCCCCCCCCCAAAACCCTCACCCAGTAACCTGTCCTGGCCGGGAATCGAAAACCGGCCCCCCTCCGCTGCGTGAGATAGGTAGCACATCTATCACTAGACCACAATGGTGATATATATATATATATATATATATATATTTATAGTTATTATTTAATGAATTTTGAATATAACTGAATATATTTTGCCTTGCCCATGAAGCTATAAACTTGTGTTGATGGTAGATTCTGTAATAACAATAAATTAGTTATAACTAACTGTACATTATAATTATTTAATTACATACAACATGTAAATAATATAATACAAATTAAAATGTTGCATGCGACTGAAGAAAATTACTACCTTTCTGAAAAATAAGATTATTGTTTTAAAATTCTGTCGAGTGTATTACACAACTTATAAAAATTACTCATTGTTGTTAGCTTTATTGAAAAATATTTCTTCAAGATATTAAATTTGACGTGTAAGAGAATTTTTATAATCTATCTTGACACTCGATCCCATCACCGCATTGTCCTTTATATCCCTCCTCATCACACTGTATATTATTCATTATCTTTTACGGTCTCACTTACCAATACATGGAATTCCCTTCCGCCCTATGTCAGAGACTGGCAAACTATAACATCCTCCAAAAACAAACTAAAGAATTATTTAATAACAAACTAACTTATACACCTCACTGATAGTATTTTATTAACAATTAATACATTTAATTATTTATGAAAATATATTAAGATCAACAATTTTTTTTTAAATATTGTAAAATCGTAAAATTAGTTTCCTTATACTCATTATTTTTTTGTTGTTTTTATATACATTAGACAGGGACAATTTAATATGTCTTGTTTGTATACATTTTATTATTAGTTTTAGTCTTAATTTTAACTAACATTAACTGGTTGTATTATAGAACGTAATATAATAGATATTATCTTTTTGATCAAATTTTTATTTAGAATTTAATATTAGAGTTAATTGAGATTGTTATATTCTGATGTAATATATGTTTGTCCTGGTGAGTGGAAGAGAAGGCCACATGGCCTTAACTCCACCAGGCTAAATAAATCTAATCTAATCTAAATAAATCTAATCTAATCTAATTTTGTTCGGTATTATAAAATATACTTTCGGAAGGTATATGAGAAGTGTAAAAATAAACTTATATAACTGTATCGCTTCGGAAAGGCCATCAGTACAATTTATTTTTACGAAATGTTTTGTCCCTAATTAGGGACAAATATCATATTCAAGACATAACCAAATTTATTATAGATAGACAAAAATATTATAAGGGTCATGTAGAAAGAATGGAAGAAAACCGACTTGCAAAAAAGAGCTAAAGAAGATAGACCAATGGACGGAAGAAGAACAAGAGGAAGACCAGTCAACAGATGGATAGACAAGTGAATGCCACATCCAATACGTCTTCCTCCGATGAGTGATTTTGTAAATAAACAGAATGAAAATCCTACAAATTATGTTTAAGAAGAAGAGAAGAAAATACATTTTTGATACGTATTATTCACTCCTGTATGCCCGTTTTCATTTTTACGAATATGTATAGCTATATATATATATATATATATATATATATATAAAAATAAGTGTTTGAATTGGATTCGCCTGGTAGTGTAATGGCTATCACGCTGAGGTACAGACTCAGAGATCCGGGTTCGAATCCCGTCCAGGCATTTATTTTTCTTATCATACCATATTAAGCTTGCATTGCTCAATGTTAAACATTTAATTATAACATCGATAAGCGTCACTGCTATAAAGTAAAATAATTATTCTCTTTAATTTGCTTACTTGAATAGTCAGCTACTAGATGGCAGTTGAAGACAAGTGTTCCGCGACATCTAGTAATAATGGAGAGTATAATACATATATAAGAAAAATAAGTGTTTGAATTGGATTCGCCTGGTAGTGTAATGGATATCACGCTGAGGTACAGACTCAGAGATCCGGGTTCGAATCCCGTCCAGGCATTTATTTTTCTTATTATACCATATTAAGCTTGCATTGCTCAATGTTAAACATTTAATTATAACATCGATAAAGCGTCACTGCTATAAAGTAAAATAAATATTCTCTTTAATTTGCTTACTTGATATAGTCAGCTACTAGATGGCAGTGAAGACAGTGTTCTCGCGACATCTAGTAATAATGGAGAGTATAATACATATATAAGAAAAATAAGTGGTTTGAATTGGATTCGCCTGGTAGTGTAATGGATATCACGCTGAGGTACAGACTCAGAGATCCGGGTTCGAATCCCGTCCAGGCATTTATTTTTCTTATCATACCATATATATATATATATGTGTGTGTGTGTGTGTGTGTGTTTGTTTATATTACGAACAGTTAAGGGATGTACAAAGACGAGATCACATAAGGAATGAAACTATAAGAGAAGAGTTAGGAGTAATGCCAATTACACATCAAATCTGTAATTACAAGAAGCGATGGACTGAACATCTTCAACGAATGGATAACAATAGATTTTCGAAGCAGGCTTGAATGTACAATCACGGGGAAGAAGAGATCCTGGCGGACTAAGAAAGCGCTGTATTGAGTCGGAACAGGCCATGGAGCCTGTACCGTGAAGATTATAATCTTAATATATAAAAATTACGTGTCACGTTGTTTGTCCGGAATCCTAAACTACTGAAG
The DNA here is from genome assembly GCA_030220185.1 of Diploptera punctata. NCBI lineage: Eukaryota > Metazoa > Arthropoda > Insecta > Blattodea > Blaberidae > Diploptera > Diploptera punctata. The sequence goes on along the minus strand of JASPKZ010009712.1, from coordinate 17,246 downwards.
CGATTTTAATAACATTTTACACACTGTGTGCATCCAACTTGAGACTTAGGGAAGTTTATAACTAAATTTATAGTCGCATTATTTTTATTGCAATTATTTGTTTATTATTTAACAAAAATTTATAATTATCTGTGAGTTCCATACGATTCTAACAGATGACCGTGTAAGGTAATTGGTTTATTATTTAACCAGGTGGCTGTGCTTTTTGTTGCAACCGCGAATTTCAATTGAATTACAAATATTGATTATTTCATAATTTAAGTATGTTTGTGTTTATTTTATTAATTATATTAATTTCGTGTGTAAGTATTAGTTTTAAGTAAACTGGCTGAAAGACAGCAACTTAATTTAAATTTAACTGGACCGAGAAGAGACATTGAACAATATGGCGAATCAGTTCTAGAGACCATGAATGATAAGATATCAAGTGAATTTCCGCAAATTGGTATAGGTCTATGTGTCATAAATCTTACATTAAGAAGAATGTCAATTAAAAACATATGAAGTTCCTAAGGAACGGAATAATAGAACTGTAAGTAAGTTGCTAGTTTATAATAATATGCCTAATATTACAGAAAACAATCTCCATGCCTCAATTAAATGAAAAACAAGATGACTATAATATATCACAATATGATATTACTATACAGAGACTTCTTGATGATGATGAGAATCCAAATTGCCAACAAGTTCGTAGAAAAAAACGAAAGTATAATGAAATCAGCAAGCCTCCTCAAAATATTCCGTCAATAAATGTAAATAATCCTTATGATAGACTTATGGATGATACTGAGAATGCAGACAACATAAATTCAAACTCAATCAACAAAACCACTTCCACATAAACCACCACCCATATTTATAACCGGGTGTAGGTAACGTACCAGAACTAAAAAATTGTGTAAAACAAAAACTTTCTGATTTAGATTTCTCATTTAGTTTACTACAACATCATTTAACGTATATCTTAGCCACAGAAACGCGTGGCGGGGAACTTTATATATATATATATATAATAATATATATATATATATATATATATATATATAAAATGAACATTAATGGAAAAATGATAAGGAATACTGAATATGTTAACAAAAAATCTGAATTTCATAAAAAGGTAGAAGTCCTTTTTTGCATGAGGCGCTTCAATTCCTATTCGAGAAAACCTGAGTCTGAAAGACATGTTTTTATTCAACCCAGATAATTAATACGTTATAGTGACCACATCCATTAGGTTAACGTCGTTTTTAATATTTCGGCAGAGTTTCGCCAATAATATTTACAATATTTGACTGATTGTTGAACCCTATAGTCTGGTATTATCGCTTCACTATGATGGGTGTCCAACAGCTCGCTTTGTTTCCCCGCAGCTGTTATATATAAATACGAAGATGCCGACTACCGCCATTATAATAATTCCGCACATTAATCATTGGCAAGCATTGTCGCGCGGCACCCGCTTTTATATAAACGTACAATATACATCATAGTGTGGCGATAATATTTCAGTTATTTCTTCAAAATATATTGTTAAATGCTGATTGATGGCGGTGAGCTGTATCAAATAGAGAACGCATACTTACGTCAAGCCAAATGTAACGTAATGGACGGGACGAAATTGCATGAAATTGGGCATAATTCCAATTTTCTAGGAATATGTAAAAAAAAATTCCTGATGTAAACGATAAGCGACTTTATTTTTTACTTAAAGAAACAGTGTATTATATCAGAACTGAAAAAAAAAAAGTACAGCGCTTGGAAACATCTGCGGTGAAGATGGCGACATAGAATACTTTCAGAACAACTCTTGTTCTTAATAATCCAATTTCCTTGCTAACTCGTGCATCATTTTATCCTGTATGTAATACAAGCCAAAGGCAGCTTTAAGATTTCAAGTTCTTTACCAAGAAAAAGTCACCGAATTTGGTATTCGCCATGCATAATGTGTGAGGACATGTTCCTTGCAATTTATTTTCCTATCCTTCCTCCTTTCTCCCCACGTTTAATAAGTCAAATGTTTATATAAAGTGAGCACTACATAAATATATCTGAATCTTTCGATGTTTTTATTATTCACTAGCTAATTCCCGGCGTGCGCTGCTACACCTAAATAAATGATGTGTTTTTACATTTAGTTGAATAAGTTAAAGGAAAAAAAATTATATATCGTTATTATGTCTGGATACTCCGTGCTTATTACCCGCCATTGCCGGAGAATCTACGTATCCCGATGTATTTGGCATAAATGAGCTGAAAGACAAAATTCGTTATTTCGAGTTATCCGTGCTGCTGGTCTGCTTGCCCGGCAATCTACTTATCCCAATCTCTTTTTGGCATCAATGAAAGACCAAAATGGTTATTGTGAGTTATCCATAAAAGATAAACATATGCTGTCGCTGGCTCTTTTGTAGAGCTTTTTGAGATATTCAATTCTGTGTACATTAATTTGGTGTATTTGTTATGGTTTAGGCAGCGTAATCCATTTAAACGAACAAAAAGCCACTTTCATTTTACTTTTTCACTACAAAGGGTGATTTTTAAGTATGAAGGGCTTGAGCATTAAATCTCTCTTATATCCTATAACCTTCCCTGGAAACTCCTGAACATTTTGCAAGAAGTCCCATCACAATCGGCAGTGCACGCTTGTCCGGGAATCTACTTATACCAATCTTCTAGGCATCAGTGAAAGACAAATATGGCTGTTGTGAATTATTCGTAAAGATAAACATGTTCTGTCGGGGACGTTTTTGTAGAGTAGTTTGAGATGTTCAATTCTGTATAAATTAATTTTGTGTATTTGGTATGCTTTAGGCAGCGTATGCCATTTAAGCGTCAAAAAAGGATTATTTTTCACGTTCTTCACTACAAAGAGTGATTGTTAAGGGTGTAGGAATTGAGTATCACAACTCTCTTATAGCCATGTTCATCCCTGGAATCTCCTGAACATTTTGCAAAAACACTCCACCACAATCTGATCAACGGGTCGCGCATAAAGTACGAACAAACAAACAACATTATTTTTTATATGTTAGATTTGATACACCTCAATGATAGATAAATAATATTTGAAGAGAAAATTTATACGCTCAGACTGGGGCTCGAACCCGGGACCTTTAGCTTTCTAGGCAAAGAAAGTACTTGGCCTGGAAAGCCAAAGATCCTGGGTTCGAGACCCAGTCTGAGCGTATCATTTTTCTCTTCAAATACGATATATCAGAATCTTGTTTTAGAAAAATGATTTCCTCATTTAATTCAATGAGCTACGTACTGTATTTGCGAACTCCGGTGTTAAACTATAGAATATTTTAGTATGGGTGTTTCAACATCAAGAAAAATTGTGGTTTAGATTTTTATTACAATGACCCATTACATTATTATCTATAAATTCACGTGAAATGTTGAACATGTACAAAATCAACGATAAACGCTACAATAAAAATTCACAGGTCACTAATTGCTGCATGTTGCGACAGGCTTAAAAAGACTGCTACCTGCCAGCTGTTAACAAAAACATCAAAAATATTAGAGAAGATTTGAACAGAACAAACATTAACTCCTAATTTGACAGTGTGTCCTATAAGATACATTAATTTATGTTACTTAATATTTTTAATAAAATATAATTAATCCATCGCTGTGGCCTCCTAGTTGCCTAATGGTCGGGTTTTTTTCTCATATGTTAGACAAATGTCAGTAAACTTTAACCGCCCTCGAACATCTTCTGGCCACCATAGTCATCATTATCACATTCACCATGTTCAGTATGAATTTGCGAGCGAACGGTGTGTATCGTCTTAACGTTGTGTTGTCTCGGAGGCACTGGGTTGAGCTGATAATTTATTTTCTCGTTCAGTGAGCCCCTCCATGTTCAAAAAAATGTATGTGTGTGATTCAAAGTTTAAAAACCATCACCTGACGAGTGCCACTGTAAGGCCGGGTGGTGTAGGGCATGTAAAAGTACCTATAAGGTGAGAGGTTAAACTATGACGGAGAAGTGAAAGGAGGAGGATAAAACAAAAGAAAAAAGTTGGAAATTATTAAAATTGTGGTGCATTACACAATGTACAGTAATGAGTGTAAAAACTTTGAGATTTAATGATTTAATTTCCACTATGGACACACACTTTAAATAACAGACATTAGAAATTAGTGTTTCGCCGCTAAGGTTAAATAATAGTTATTTAGACGAATAGTTACTTACCCTAATTTTGTAACGTGTTGTCTACAATATTTTATCTACGTTCAGAGTATTTTATTATATGTTGTATATTTAGTATACTAATTAAATTTATTTATTGCGGAAACGATGTATTTAGAGAAAGAGTAATGTGGGCTTTGGAGAGAGAGAAAAAAATCAACAAATTTTGCTGTTATATTCTTCAATTTGGGTGCTGTGTTCATATATGAATTTAGAGTAAACATTAGCAGAAAAGGTGATTTTCATGGTTCATCAGAAAAACTTTTAAAAGCAGTCCGAGCTGCAGCTATTATATACTTCCTGAAAAGTCAAGGAAAGTTTATTTATGTAGTTACACGAAATCGTCACTTACGTGTACTTTACGTTTTGTTGAACCTATATTTCATGTTTTGATAGCGTGTTTTGTGTTTTGTTAGAATATAAAGTACCTAGGTTTGTCGCCTGGTAACTACGAACTAAAACGTCACTGATTGTTACAATAGTTGAATTAATTTTATTTATTTATTTGTAATCTGTTGTAATGTTTAACGATCGTACAAGCAGAATTATTTTTATCTAATGTCGGAAGATGGTTAATTTAACTGATTTCAGAACTGATGAAACAAAGCAGAGGGTAAAAAGTAATGAAATTGAAATGGAATGTAATCAATATAAATCGTTAAAATTTAATTGTTTTTATTATTTATTGAATAACGAGAATGACGAATACTGCTGTTTTAATTCCGAGTCACGGAAAGTTGTCACATAATAACTGAAGTGTAAATTTGACGCAATGTGCGAATTTTTATCGCTGTCGTTTATTATTCTGAGCACCGTTAAAATTATCTTAATGTCTATTTGATATTTTTCGAATTTTTTTTTTTACCGGAGACTGTTTCGTGAATTAAAATTGACTTTCATACTAGAATTTATTTTAAACGACTCTCTCGTTTGAACAATTTTTATGAATTTGTCATCATTCTGACATGTATTATATTAGTTTTAAAAGTAATGTTACTGTATAGAATAGATTAAAATTATAATTTTTTTAACGTATTTACAAAATAATTTAATCAATTTCGAAAATTAATCGTCTGTACCACTTTGTCCTTGTGGAAATCCTGTAATGAGGGGAAGTTTTAAATAATAAAAATTGATTTTTGATCCATATTTTCCTGTGACTCCCGAGCCCATGTTTTCCTTTAAGCAATTTCAATCATCGTTGTCTTAGAAAGCAGCAGGTTGATTCTTTTATTATCTATACGCATAATAGTGTTCATATGATAAAAACTTAAAATATGTACCTTTTGACAGATGCCGTCGTCCTCAACTGTGTCAAAATATTATATTTAAACTGTTATCTGCAGGCCTTTCGGAAGTTAACTTCCATCATCAGCAGGATGAGCTTCTGCTACTAGTTGTTGTTTACGACGATGTAGACTCAACGTGTATGTAATAGCAATTCTACTGACACTTGAGTCTTCATCGTCGTTAACAACAACTAGTAGCAGAAGCTCATCCTGCTGATGATGGAAGATGACTTCCGAAAGGTCTCCAGATAACAGTTAAAATATAATATTTTAAACAGTTGAGGAAGACGGCACCTGTCAAAATGTACATATTTTAAGTTTTATCTCATGACTATTCACCTTAACGGAATTTGATATGAATTTATTAGTTTTGATAATAGTGTTAATTTCTAAATAATTTATTATCTCGAAGTTACTTTTTTTATTTATTTTAATTTTATTAATATTTTGCAACTATATGTTTTGATGTGTACCTCTTCCTTCTCTCCTGACGGAATTAATTTCAAAACTTTTTTTTTTGTATTACATCGTTTCTCTAAAGATAGTCACTAACTAACCCTCTGGCATTATCGAATACGTAGGTTTTTGGACGCGAACATAAACTCTGCATATATCCCTATCCCGATCTAATGTTTTCCAATCAGCCCCTGTATAATCTCTGAATTAATGGTTAATATTATTCTCCCACCTCATTCTTGGTCTACCAACTGGGCGTTTTCCCTCCGATTTTCTTAAAAGAAGCTTCACTGCCCCTCTTTCATTCCGCATTCATACCAAATGTCCTGCCTATTGCAGTCAACGAGACTTAACTTTTCTTATTATATCTGCTTTCCCGTAAAGATCATGTTGTTTAGTCTTCTCCATTCACCTGTCTTTTCATCTCTCTTTGGTCCGAAATGCTCTAAGAATTTAACTTTTACAATAATCAATCACTTTGAGGTTTAATTTATGATAAAATCAAATGTCTCCTACCTCTCCTCGTATAAAGATTTATATGAGGAGAGGTAGGAACCATTTGATTTTATCATGTTCTAAGAACTTTATTCTCAAATACTCGTAATATTTTCTCCTCCGTTAAAGTAAGGGTCCATGTTTCAATCACTATCATACCTAAGCTAATGCTTGAAAGCTCATATGTTGCTCATATTTCTTTACAGTGACTATTTAACTCATGCCCCAAATTGGATTAAATGACCAATCACATTTCAATTATTTTTTAATTACAACCAATCACAGTCTGTTTCACCTCAAATTATCAAATAAGTCTATCATATGAAAGAAAACTCCTTCTTTTTAACATTCTGAATAGGTCGTAGCATTATTTTGCAGTGAGAGACTCCCCAAGAAATACGGCTACAGATTTTCTATATAGTGGAATAATGTCAGCTGATAGAGCTTGCGGAAGATAATATAAACACATTTGTAGCAATTAATTATACCACAAAAAACACTGTTTGCACTTTCTTAAACGAATTATTTCCAGGAAATAATGTTTCAGAAAAATATAATGACATATTTACATCATCATAGGACATCAGAAATTAATTACTACCTATAATGTTGGTTATAGATTTCTTCACTAGGGTGCATTCTTACGATATTGCGATACATTGGCAATAAATAATATGATCTGGTTGCAGTGATAAACAAGCGTAACAATCGTTTCTCATTTGTTATCAAACATCGCTTCTCGTTTAAAATAAATATATTTAAATAATGATTTGTGAGTAAACAGCTTAATATGATTCGTTAAATACTCCTAACAAATACCACTCTTGATTACCAAATTCTCTAGACTATTTAACTCATGCCCCAAATGGGAGTCAATGACCAATCACGTTTCAATGATTTCTGTTTTACAACCAATCAGAGTCGTGTTTCACGAAATATTTATCAGTGTTATAATTACCATATATTAAACAAAGCTCCTCCTTTTTAATATTCTGAACAGGTCTGGACCGTTATTTTGCAGTGACTGAGCCTATAATAAATACGGCTACCAGATTGTATATATAGTGCATACATGTCAACATTTGTAGCAATTTATTATACCACCAAAAAAAGAAACCACTGTTTGACTTTCTTAAATGTATTTTTTCCCAGGTAATAATCCAGAAAAATATAATTGTAATATTTACATCATACGACATCAGAAATGAATTAATATACAGATTGATGTTTCATTTTTTCTCCACTAGAGAGCATTCTTACAATATTGCGTTCATTTGGCAATAAATAGTATGATCTGGTTGCAGTGATAAACAAAAGAAGCAGTAGAAGCGTACCTATCGTTTCTCATTTGTTTTCAAACATCGCCGTTTGCATTAAATATATAAATATTTTGAAATAACTACAGTTAAATAATGATTTGTGAGTAAACAGCTTAATTTTATTCGTTAAATAGTCCTAACAAATGCCACTCTTGATTTCCAAATTCTCTAGATAAATTCACTCCTCACTTCGTGAGTCGTGAATTTATCGATAATTTGGAAATCACTCGTGGCATTACTTATGATAAATTCATTCCTCACTTCGTGAGTCGTGAATTTATCGATAATTTGGAAATCACTCGTGGCATTACTTACGAAAATTCCTCTGTTGACCTATGGTGCGCTGTACTCAACATTGAAACAATAGCATTTTCTGGTGAATCGTCATAATTTGGGGCACCGAGAATCCATGCAAAATCGTTGAATATGAACGAAGTTCACCCAAAACTGAATGTTTTCTGCTCCATTTCACATTGCAAGCTGCACAGTCCGTTTTCTCTATGACTGGCAATATCGATGGCATACCTTACCTTGACAAGCTCGAGTTTGATTAATACCACAACTGAGTGAGAATTCAGATGATTATCTAGCTGTCCCGCGTCGCAGTCGAGTGGTTTGAGATATGCTATGATACTGTCGCTGCTTCGAGTCGGGAAAGTAATCTTATCATGGAATTTCGACCGGAATGGACCGATGCCCATCCAGCATCATCAAGAATTCGGATAGCTAAAATAAATAGCGTCTCCATGTTAAAATACCAGCTATAACGGCTGGGAAACCTGCATGTTGGCTACATATCAATCCTATACTGGTAGATGATTATCCACCTCTGCGACTAACACATGTGAATGTGAGACCTGCAGCGGACTGTTAGGCCAAGTGTTTACATTCATCCTCTACCACGTGACTTACGGGAACTTCAAATGAGGATTGAAGAAGTCGCAGCTAGAGTCACATGTGACATGTTCAGAGTCTGGCAAGAGTTGACTAGCGCTCCGATGTTCGCATTATACATCGCGCCCACACAAGGCACTCTAATACAATGCCTACAATAAAAACCTAACTGCCCAATGCATCATTTGAGACGTCAATAGTCAGCTACGATTGTTACGCTTGTTTATCACTGCAACCAGATCATATTATTTATTGCCAATGTATCGCAATTGGATAATACATCATTAATTACAGCAGCAATTTGGAGCTGGAATAGGCTAGTAAAAAAGCCTAAATCGTGACGAAAAAAAAGAAGAATAAATTTATTAAAAGTGACTTTCATTAGAGACACAGTGTATTTCATGCTCATATGTCCATACCTTTGCAGTGTTTACATTCTTTGGTACTTCACGATTGTGGATTGATACATCAGGACTACTGCTTGTATATCTAAAAAAATATGCTATGGTAAAAATTATGATAAAATGCATAATGAAACTTAACAATTTTAGGGATGATAGAGGAATAAAAAAAAACATATATTTTATGTGTGGATACATTTGAAAGATGATTTTTCCCCCACTGAACGAACTGAAAGAATGCTCGAACTTCGTACAGTCAATTATGTTCTGACTGCTGTGTCCGCAACAAGTTGAAAACCAAAGAATCAGGATGTAAACAAACAGGATTTTATGGGGTGGGTGGTACCACGGCCACCTAGATCACCCAACTTTATCCAGTATAAGATATTTGTGTGCAATGTGAAACGTCTACCATTCAACCACGTTAAAAAAGTACAACACATATTCTTACATCTAATTTAAAGAAAATATATATTACATGGTATGTCTACAATATAATTATTATTTACAAAATGTTTTGATATAATTAAGATTTAAGGAACGAAATATAAAAAGTTACACTCTTATGGACCAGATAAGAAGTAGAGAGATAAGAGATCAATTAAATATTTTAAATTAACGGATAACATAAACAAACAAAGACAAAATTGGTACGAGCATATACTAAGAATGCCAGATGGTAAACCTCTCCTAAATTATTTTAAACTACACACCTGTAGGATATAGAAGTCATGGAAGACAATTTTCTAGATGGAGAGACCAAATCTGTTGATGTTGATGTATGATGATGAAATATAAAAAGTAGAAAGATAGAAAAAACAGAAAAACTCTTAATGATGTAGAATAAATTTAATTCTCGAGAAAATTAATTATTTAACAAGAGGTAATTGTATGAGCGTGACTTAAAAGTACCAAGTGTGCGGCAACCCCTGATATTTCGAGGAAGGATATTCCAGGAGCGGACAGAGGCTACTGTGAAAGAAGTAGAATAGGGGAAGTACTTTCAAGAGGGATTGGAGTTTTATAAAAATTGTTAAAATAAGGAAGACCATAGAGAATATGGAAAAGGAAAATAATTAATCATTTATAGTTTCGTTATTGTCCACCGCTGTGGTCTCGAGGTAGAATGCTGCCTTGTCACGCAGCGGGCCCGGGTTCATTCCCAGTCGTGACAAGTTTCTTGGGTAAAGGTTTTTTTCAGAGTTTTCCCTCATCTATAAGACAAATGTCAGGAAACTTTAAGGCCTAAACAGTCCCCGAACATCATCGGACCATCATTATCATCATTAACATGCTCATTAAATTTAGGATCAAGGCCTCTCCTGGCGCATCATTTTCATTATAATCACCTATCATATATCATCGCGGCGCGTAACTGCGACTTCTAGGCGCCCCAACCTCTGAAGTGGGTTACAGTAACGTCATGACAGGAGAATACCAAAATGTCCAAACGACAACGTGGTGGATTGAATAAAACAGTTTCGTTATTTTTCACCGTAAAAGAATCAAAGTTATTCTTAACTATAGACTTTTAAGATATATAAACCTATGCTGGTGTGATCACTGGATGACCCTTGTACCTGGTAAATAATGGTGCAGTCTCACGCTATGGGTGACATATGTGAGGTGTAACAACGTGACAAGTACGGAACTGCGTGTCCGGGCAAATGATGGTGTGTAAACCTGTTACATTTGCATGTGGATGTGCACGTGTTCCCCTGCAGGGATTCGAAACCTGGAACATCAGTTTCAATGCCCACTTATCAGCCCCATTTGATTAAGTCAGTTTGAAATTGTTTCCACCTGACAGATACATCAATAAAAAACATTCGTCCCGTTTTGTTATTATTTTTTATGGTGATTGAAATATTTGATGATTCTCTATTTTTGTCTTAGTTAAACATTTCTCTTTGTAGACCTGATTTCCGCCTTCCTGGCCGTACAGGAACACATCAGTCAAGAGACCAATTATAACTCAGGATCACATATATACATTTTTATCACTCAAGGACAAGTAGAAGCTCATCTCATTGCCGAGATCACTTCAGAGAGGTTTCACATAAAGATCATGTAGCTCACTGTTATGTAGTCTTTTCCAAAACGTCACGTAGAATTAAAATAAAAGTCTGTAATTGGATAAAATTCCTACATTCTGACTCACGTTCTTCGGAACATCGGTATCTGCAATAAACGTGTAGTCTCTAGCGGTGAAAATCATTATAGGAATCTTGTACCATTTGAAGAATCATATTTATAAAACATACATACATGTTCTACCCAAGAACAGGTCTTTCACTGCAAACTCAGCATTCGCCACACTTTCCTTAACTCAGCTTTCCTCATTGTATCCGCGTAGAAGAATTAATTTTAATATTGTCTATCATCTGTTGTATTTTTCTGCCCCTAATTTTCTTTCCGTTGACCATTCCTTCTAGGACCATCCGTCGGCAGGCAGTTTCTTCTTAGCCAGTGGCCAATCTAATTTATTTCCCTCTTCTTTATGAGTTCCAGCATTGTTCTTCCTTCACGCACTCTCTCTAGTATTTGTAATAAAAGTATTAATTAAGCCATTTTGTTTTAGGAAAACGATCTCTGAAAATAGTTTCTTTTTAATTTATTTATCTCTAAATTTTATTTATATTATTTTTACTACTATTTATCTTCCAGGTAGCCCTTCGATAGGGGAATAATTCAAAATAAAATGCTACGTATCAAAGTCTGGGAAACCCCACGGATTTTCACAATATTCATAATAAGTTGAAAAGTAACACGTAAGGTTTCTTAATGCTGTTATAAGAAATATATTTATGTATATCAACAGTCATGTTACATTCTATGTATACCACAATCTTGTTACTTGCTAAGACGGTTATATTATACGCTGTTACAAAATTGTGCAGTTTAAATTCGTCTCAATACCTTTTTTAAATAAAATTTTCATATATATATATGTACAGGTGCAACATAAGTCATTTAACCGAAAATGTAAATTTATAGAATAAGTATCTTGAAGTCGTTTATAGACAAGATATTGGACAAGATGTAGCTAATTACATACCTCAAGCAGTAGTGTTTGATATTATATTCAGAAGGTCCCGTATTCAAATCCCAATTTCAACCAATATATATATATATATACAGTAAAACTTTCTCAAAGCGGACTCGCATGGGACCAACTTTTCCGCATTAGACAAAATTCCGCATTATAAAAAACTGAAATTATATAATAATCTTAGATTATAGAGTACCGTATATGAATTTTTTCGTACCTTGGATTAATTATAGTTCCACTGCCTTTGAAAAGTGTAGTATAGTATGTATGAACGACTTGGATGGTAACGCCAGAAAAACATTGTCGTTTCGTCAGCGTTAAAAATGTTTCTTAGGCGCGTATCCTGAAATTAAAGTATGCAGTTTCGGTTTCCGCTCACTAACTACACTTTCGTCCACATCTTTTGATTCTCCGCAAATTTCATTTCACACTACATTGTGTCGTCGTTAAAAATTCTGTCCAGCCAACCTGAAGAAGCTTTTAAATCGTTATTCCGTAGGGATTTAGCAACAGCTAGAGCTTAACTTTGGAGCATCGATCCGGAAATTTGGAGATTTATCTTCAATCACTTTCAATTTTTCGTTTAATGACAATAATACATACTTTTAGTTATCTTTACTCCATATATTCAGAACGCTGCCTGTGAAAGATCGATCTCAGAACTTAAACTAATTTAATATTTTAGAGTGCAATGGTTATTTGCAAGACAGGTATAATATCTGTAGTTCGAATAAATGAAATTTCTGGTACAAGTAGAATCTCTAAATCACCCGGCGGAGGGAAACATTCCTTATTGTTTTTTGGCCTAATAGGAATTCAATCAAGTGGAAACTAATTCATTTCTCTGTCTTTTCCGCTTTATTATTTTTCGTGAATTGTGTAGAAATGTCCTTCCGTTTCCGCGTTGGACAGATTCCCTCTTATGCAAAATAAATACATGTAAAATTACTGTTATTTCGCCGGGACCAATAAATTTGTTCATATTGGACAGATTTCCGCATTATTCACGTTCCGGATTAAACAAGTGTTACTGGGTATATATATATATATATATATATATATATATATATATTGTTCAAAGATTAAAAACGTATAGCTCATATTTGCAATTTAATTATTTTTGTATAATAATTTATACATTGTACATAACTATCATGCAGCTATATGATCTTTAGGATAAACGTGTTGTAATAAGAGCAGTTAAGTCCCGTAGAATACGATGAGCAGAAAAATTGTTGACGAATAGGAAATGAAAGAGGGGTACTGATACTTATTGTAGGAAAACCAGAGAGGAAGCACAAAATAGGTAGGGCAAGAATTCGGTGATAGAATAACATTAATCATGATATTTCTTGTTATATTGGCCTAATTTATACTTGTACATAAAAATCATGTAGTTGCATAACAGTGAACTACATGATCTTGTTGGGAAACCTGATGTATTAACAACAATTAAGTTTGGTAGAATGCGATGGGCAGGACATGTCACGAATTGGAAATGAAAGAGAAGCATGAAAGAAGACCTTGTAGGAAAACCAGAGGGAAAGCGTTCAAATAGGTAAGCCGAGAATGAGGTGCGGAAATAACATTAACTATGATTAGAGGAATCTGAACTATACAGATGGTAATACAATTAGAAACACAGAAATAACAAAAAAAAAAAAAAAAAAAAATTAAATTTTATAAAGTAATGGCTGTTCCTGTATTGATGAATGAATCAGAATGTTGGACGATCAGTAAAAGACAAGAACAAAGATTGGAAGCAGCTGAGACGCGATTTTTAAGAAATATAGCAGGATATACTCTGCTGGATAAGAAAATAAATGAAGATATAGGAAAGGAACTAAATATTTTCAAACTTACAGACCGAATAATTAAATATAGGAACGACTGGAAAGAACATATTGATATAAGCCAGAAGGAAGATTTCCAAAGTTATTGCTAAATTATAAACCGCACGGAAGGAGAAATGTTGGTCGCCCACACAGACAACTTTAACAATTCTAGCTTTCATGAAACCGGAAAGAGCCAACAGACTTAATCCCTGGATGATGATGATGGTGATGATAATATTAATTAGAAAACATTAGCTCATGATAGGCACGTATGGAGAGCTTATGTCCGTGCAGCAACAAACCTGTGAGTTTGATAGTGCCACTGACTTAGTTATAAGTTATACACCAAAATTGTCAAAACATATACATTTTCAAGCCGAACTTGTTAATGGTATTATATAGAGTATATTTTTGTATATTTACACATATTACGTCCTCCATATATCTATTTTTTTGTCATTTCTGACTTTCATATTGTATATTCTTATTCAAATGTAGCATGAGGTTCATCTAGCAATATTTAATTATTCATGTTTTCATTTTATTCCAATTTTATCTAATATTCAAATCATATCGTTTTTCTATTTTCATGTAAATGGTTATTTGTACATAATGTTACATTACAAAATGGTCAGAATGTGTAAATTTCCAAACCTAACTCTTCAAATCCTTGTGGTAGGGCTATAAAACTTGTTACAGTGTGAAGCAGTATAAGGTAAGTCGTACAGTTGTCTCCAAAAATATCGTAACTCCACATTAGAATATACTTTCCTCTTATTTTTTATACTACATAGTTTTAATCCCACATAAAAGCCGTCTTACCCCTCGTCAGAAAATTATCTTAGTGCTATTATGAATATTTTTAGAGTAGTGCTATCAGCAATTTTCAGTGACTATTTAACTCATAGACCGATAATCGTGTCTCTTCCTGTTGATAATCTCGCCTCTTCCAGTTGATAATTGTGCCTTTTCCTGTTCATAATGAGAGATATCTCCGCAAATTAACTTCTTTGACAAGGATATCGATTCAACAATGTAAGATCGATATGGTACAGCAAGAAATCACAAACGAAAACTTCAAAATTTACCAAAAAAGTTAGTTCTGTTGATCTAAAAAGATATAAAATGTTGTTGTATAATTACTCTGCATTATTCTTAATAGTTATTTCTCAAACGATCATTTATTATTGGTTTTTCCAAACCCAAAGAAATTTAACAGTAAAGATATGCTATTATAACTATACCAGTCGGCTTAGAAATCGCCCGGAAGTAAGATCGGAATACATAATCTCACATTTGCTAAATATTAAACATTATAATTATGTTTAGCTTCTGATATTGTATTATTCGTTAAATAATCACTCCAAATCCAACGCGAGGTTTAGTTTTTTATTAGACAAAATCACTCGCGAATTTGTCGCTTAGAAAAGCACAACCTCTTGTTAGATTACTGTTGATAATTTTATGTCTAAATAATCTTAATATGCTCCTAAAATAACTGCATTTCTTTTTGGTTATTCATCTGAAAGTCACCAGTAAAAGACCTGGAAAGCTTATATTGTACGAATGGACCCGTTAAGGCTGACAAAACAGGCATTATTGTATTAACTACAAGGTTACATGAACATCGAATGACTCGGAAGAAGATAGGAAGACGAACTCTTCTGAGAGTCAGTGAAGCCAGAGGACCTATCACGAAGAAGTAGAAAAGGAACAAGAAATAGAAGAAAGAAAAGGAAGAATAAAATGAGAAATGGAAGAAAAAGGAGAAAAGGAAGGTAATTATGATGGCGATGATGAGTCGGTTCTGCTTGCACTAATTTAAAACTTTGGGAATGGGTTCCTTCGGAAGGAAAGTAGATCCGAGGCCCAATCATATACGTATATCAATCAATCAAAATTCACATCATTCCTGCATGGAACATAGGGCACTCAGAAAACTTCTCCATCTGACTATATTCGTGGCCAACTCTTTGATCTCATTCCAAGTCTTCCCCATCTTTTTAGCTTCTGTGAGAACTGTTGGTTTCCATGTTAACTTGGGTCTGCCAATTATCCTACTGTCCTCTGGGTTCCAATCCAATATCATCCTGGAGGGGTCATCTGGAGGTCGGTGAAGTGTATGTCCCAGCCATCCCCACTTCCTATGCCAAGTTTCAAGATCAACTGGTTTTTGTTTGGTTTTTAACCATAGAGGTTCATTAGATATTTTTACCGGTCAGAATATTTTTAATATATTTCGCAAACATCTATTAGTGAAAACTTGAAATTGATTGATAATGGTTTAGTTATTTTCCAAGTTTTACAGGAATATAACAGCACGGATTTGACTTTCGTGTTAAAAA
Source organism: Diploptera punctata (assembly GCA_030220185.1). Taxonomy (NCBI): domain Eukaryota; kingdom Metazoa; phylum Arthropoda; class Insecta; order Blattodea; family Blaberidae; genus Diploptera; species Diploptera punctata. Next base: position 959 of record JASPKZ010009712.1, on the reverse strand, counting down.
ATATTAATTTAGTTTTAATCGTATGTATAGGTCAATTAAAAAACCGAGAAAATGTGCTCGTCCTTTCACGCATAGATTTTAATTGCGAAATATTTCACCTTAGCTCACACAGATACCCAGTGTGTAAAGTTTTCGATCCTTTAGTACATTTTGTTGCACACATAAACGGCACGAAATTTGATCATTGCGGTAAAATGCATTTTACATCACTACTGCATTTTTACTATAGCATATAATAATAATAATAATAATAATATAATAATAATAATAATAGTCCAAAAGCATTTAAGATTAAAAGTGTATAAAACACTGGCTCTTCCAACTCTTTTGTATGGTAGCGAAGTATGGACGTTGAAAAGAAGGATATACAGAGACTTAGATCTGCTGAAATGAGATATCTTCGGAGGACTGCAGGATACACACTACTAGATCACAAAAAAAAATGAAGACATCTTAGAAGAATTACACATGGAACCTTTAGAAAACAAAATTTCTGAATATAAGTCAAGATGGATGCAACATGTTCATCGAATGGAAGATCACAGAATACCCAAACAAATGTTAAGATATCAACCTGCAGGAAGAAGAAGACCAGGACGTCCACTCAAAAGACTTTTGGATGGTGTTTCTCTTGAGGCCGAAACAGGTCAACAAATGGCCTAAATTCGTGAATGTACTATGGTGATGATGATGATGATGATATTTTATTTATTCTGGCAGAGTTAAGGCCATAAGGCCTTCTCTTCCATTTAACCAGCACAGATACAAATCAATATTTGACAAATATAGATATACACTATACTAATTATAAACAGTTTAAGATACATTAATGTAGCAATGTAAATTTCATGTACAAACAACATTTTATACGATAATAACAATAATAATACTTACGATAATAATAATAATAACAATAATAATATAGTAATAATAATAATAATAATAATAATAACAATAAT